>FLMG01004128.1:2281-21085 GCA_900088475.1 Hyphochytrium catenoides
AGAGAGAGAGAGAGAGAGGTAGGTGAGGGAGAGAGAGAGAGAGAGGGAGAGGGAGTGAGAGAGAATGGAAGAAGAGAAAGAGCAAGAGATAACAGGAAGATAGAGACCAGAGGGATAGACAAAAAGTGGAGAGGAGACAGACAGAGAGGAGAGGAAGAGGAGGTACAAAAGAGAAAGATTGAATGGGAAAAGCCGATAGTCTTCATGGTGATGCTCAACCGCCATCTCGATCTCTATCAGAGCTCTAGAAGCTGCACATCAGGAAGTTCCCGCAGCGCTATCACCGCTGAGAAGACTTTCCCAGCAAGACTCTAGAGGATAAGCCCCCAAACCCCATAGCAAGTCACAATGGTCAGTTGAGCTTCCTCGCGCTGGTCTTCCTGACGAGCTCTTCTTTTTGTCTCGGCAGATGGTCTCATGGGTCTTTCTTGTTCACAGGCGACGAAGAAGCCACAAGCTGGGAAGAAAGGCTCCACGAAGATTGAGCGGCCAGGGCTAAGTGAGGAGGAAATCGAGGAGATNTCTCTCTCTCTCTCTCTCTCTCTCTCTCCCCTTCCCCCCTTTCTCTCTCTTTCTCTCTCTTTCTCTTCCCCACTCTTCTATGCTTGCCCCGCTATTCCCATTCGTCACCTCTTTCTGTTCCCTCCTTTTCGATCTCCTGGTTCTTTCTCTTCTGACGCTCTAGCTCTGCTTCACTCCGCACGGCAGCTTTCATTCCTGCCGCCTTGACTGTCCTGCTCTTCGTAACATGCTAATCATCAGGATAGACCGCAAGTCACTGTTTCCTATTTATTGAGCCTTGCTCTTGACGCTGCCACTGTTAGGTACCATCGACCCAAAGGAACTGAAGGCTGCGATGCAATCGTTGGGTTTCGAGGCAAAGAATCAGACTATCTATCAGATGATTGGAGACATTGACAAGGATGGATCAGGAAGCATCGATTTCGAAGAGTTCTTAGACATGATGACAGCAAAAATGGTAGGAGAGAGACACAGACAGAGAGAGAGAGAGACCTCCTTCTTGGCTCTTCAAGCCATCTTTCCTTTTGGGACTACCTTCTGCTATCCTCGCCTTCTGTACCTTCGGCGATGATCCTCTTCTACCCGTACCTCTTTCTTTTGCCCTCTCTTTCAAGAAGTAGCCGAATCAAGCTCCTGCACCTCCTTCCACAACTCAGACGCCTCTTTTGCTGCTTAAAGGCCTGGTGTTCTTTCTCTCCTCTTTCTCTCTCCAAGCTCTCCTTCTCTCTCTGGTCTCGTAAGAATTTTCTGGTCGGTATGAGTCAAATCTTCACGCTCTTGCTGCTCTCTCTAACGTTCTAGAGTGACAAAGACTCAAAGGAGGACATCCACAAAGTGTTTAATCTCTTCGATGATGATGGAACGGGCAAGATAACGTTGAAGAATCTGAAGCGAGTAGCAAAAGAGCTCGGAGAGACGATGACGGACGCGGAGCTGTTAGAAATGATAGAGAGGGCCGACGCAGATCAGGATGGAGAGATCTCACCTGAAGAATTCTATGCCATAATGACCAAGAAAACGTTCACTTAGGGGGAAGGTTCAGAGAGAAAGAGACAAAAGGATGAAGAGGCGACGAGGGCAGGCTGACGGTGACACTATGTATTAGTCCATTATAAAGCAGAGGAAGAGGCAGATAATGAGGGAGAGCGAGGAGGATGAGCTGTAGCCTCCTGCATCTTAGCACTTATCAATGTACAGAAGAATATACTTCCGCGTCCAGCTCCTGTCTTGCGTCCCGGTGAAAGCTAATAGACAGGAATATTCTTCCCTGCGCTCTCGCGCTCGTCCCTAATCAATGTGATTCCTGAGGCTTCATTCACTATCTCTTGCCGTCGCTCACTTTGATCCTACTCTTCCATCTGCTGCTTTTCACTGAGTGATTCATTGTTGATCCAGTAGGGGTAAACACGCCTCTTCAATCTTTAGACTCTCCTGTATCGCGCGTACGTACTTCTTTCCCTCTACCCGCTCTGCGTTGCCTCAACCTTGGGCTTGTAATAATTGGTCCACGGACCGCTGTCTCTCGCATAGAAGTCCATCGGATAAGCAGCCGTCCACTCTATGCTGTCGAGAGCCACATGTGCCTCGTACGCTGAGAGAAGTGGCTAGCAGGAAGTAGAGTTAGCATATTCGAGAGACACCTACATACATAGAATGTGGCTAGAGCTAGAGCATTGCGGCGTCCAGATATGCTTGATAACTAACTCATGGCTGCTAATTGCTTAAGGATGTGAAGAGGGCGACCCCACCTTCTCGAACGCATCTCCCCAATCTATTGACAGGCGCGGACAGGCAACTTGAACCCAGCATTCCACATCTTTGAACAAGGCAAGCTGCAAGGAGCACCGAGATATACGAACGAATGTCAGTAGCGCCAAAGTTCTAGTAGCAAAAGAGTAACGTCAGATCAACAGAAGCATATGGTTTGCAGATGAGATGAAGGAGAGGACGACGACAGAGGCTAAGAGAGATTGTGTTCATGTGCCCCACCTTTGCTGGAAATATCTCAGAGAGTAAGAGGACAAAATGCTTCTTTCCTCGTGCTTCTAGCTTCTCAATTAACCGATTTAAAATCAACGGATTCCCCTGCCTCCCCAGAGCGCCAAGAATCAAGCCAAACTTCTTTGCACCCTTCGCTCGCTCAATTTCCGAACTGCAAAGAACGTGACGGCGTCATAGTGAGAAGATCGCGCAAAACCGCAAACAAGGCTCGAAGTGTCCAGCAATGAGAACTCAAGGGAGATCGCATCTCTCGAGGTTGAGAGCGTTTTGAGCATTTGAGGTACAAACGAGATGTGATGATGCTTTCATAAAGGATGTGGAGCTACCTTACCCGCGGATACTTCTCATTCGGGGAAGATCATAGCTTTCCTTAGTGAATAGCTTTGAATAAGGATCATAACGGTACGCAGCCACCGTAGGATTGGCAATCATCGCAGACTGTCAAGAAGCCGACGAGGGAGAAAGAGCATAAAGTTGGGGAGGAAGCAGTCAGCCGAGGTCTGTTCTTATAAACCAGGTAAAGGCGACCCTGGGCAGCCACCGGTTATCTCCTAAGGAAAGAGATCCAGTGGTTACTGACCTCAAGGTGAAATCGTCCATCAGCCAGAAATATCATCGCTTCTCTCGTCTTCAAAAGAGGGGACGTGCACCCCAAGACCTCTCCGGGGGATAATGGCTTCACCTGCAGAACCGATCGAGATAAAAGAAAAGTGTGAACAGAGAGAAGCGCGGGAAGAGGAGCAGAGTGAGTCTTGAAAAAGACGACTTTGCGCCATACTTGCCCTACTCTGACAGGAGACATACTTCTGTCAGGTATCTCTCTAACACCAGATCGCCACCACGTTTTCTAGCTCTCTTCTACACCCATGCCTACTTCTTTTGCCTTCATTCCTATCTTCCAGCCTAGAGCCGTAACTCAGTAGTAATGTTTGCCTTCCCCTGCGGCGATCTTTGGCTTGTCTGTGGCAATTTTCCAGACCTTACATCAGATTCACGTCTCCTTCTACTGCCACCTTCTATCACCAGGCTCAGTTCATCTTACCTGAGGCACATCAATATCCTCAAAATACCCTTCAAGCTCCTTCTTGGCGGCATGGACGGCTGAGGCAAACTGGATGGTCCCCATGATGCTCACCTGCAAGGAGAGATTGTGAGAGAATACCGTGAGAGGAGAATGCGCAAGAAAAATCTATCATAACATCATGGGTAGTTAGTGTCAGAAAGAACAATAGCAGGATAGAATCTTAACCCTGGACTGATGAAAACAAGCAGTGCGCAGTCGAGGAATCAGAGGCCAGGCGACGAAGGAGCGTGTGCTGGAGGTATACGCCGAGGGGGATGGAAAGAAGCAAGGTGGAAGGAAGCAGAACAAGACCCAAAGAGAGAGAGAGTGAGACCCAAAGAGAGAGAGAGAGAGAGAGAGAGAGAAAGAAGAAAGAGAGAGGAGAGAGAAAGAAGATAGAGAGGTCATTAGAAAGAAAGAAGGCCGCCTGTTACAAGCAGAGCATTCGATGGATAGCAATTCGCCGCTTCTCTTTATACCTTCGTCTTAGGGTTCAACGTCAGCTTTATACATTCGATCATGTGCTTCAGGTCTATCGAGATCTCTACGAAGACGTACATACACTTGATACTCGTCACGTCGATAGGGACCAAGCAGCTATGACCGTAATGCACCTACAAAGGAGGCGGCAAGAGGCAGAAAGAAGTCAAGACGACATCCCCAGTGTCAGAGTCAGGAAGGTAGAGAGACATTGGGAAGAAACGAGAGTGAGCGAGGCAGAAAGGGAGAAAGAGTTACGGCATACTAGAGAAGCTAGGGTAGTATTCCTAGGATAGAGCAGCCTATCGCATGAAGCTTAGACAAGGGTCAGGAGCCAGGAGACGTCTTCTCACCAGCAGCCGAGGGCTCCAGGTCACAGGGCAAGAAGGAGACAGAACATACGGACACCAGACAGAGACAGGTAAAGGGGGTTGAAGCAGAGAGAGAACGGGACGCACGGAGAGAGAGACCACAGATGGATCATGGAGCAAGATGCTAGAGAGGAAGAGAGGACAAGGACGCGTTCCGTTACCAGGAAATCTGCTCCCAAGGCTTTCGCCGTGAGGTCATCCACACAGCAGGCACCATAAGTCACCTATGCAGCAATAACCGGAGACTGTTAGCTGAGAGCAAGCAAGAGCATCGTCTACTGAGGTACATGAGCTGCGGTCAGGAGTGGAAGGCACCACTGAGCTCTGAGGATAGGTGGAAGGCTGATATGTGACTGATTGAGCGTCTTTCAATTGGATAGAGTAAAAAAGTGTGAACCTCTGGCCTTGAGGACAAGGGAGAGAGGAAACAGAAGCTTAGATGTGAGAGAGTTGTCATAAGGACTCACATCGCCAAGCACCAGTGTCTTTGCCCCAGTGAATCTCTCGAGGATGTCGGCGATCAGACAGGAGTACATCAGCAGCCCCTCAGGGAATTGCAGAGCTACCACCTTCGCCTCACTCTACGGTCCATAAAAATATCAGAAAATCAGCGAGGTATGTACCTCTGAGATCCAGAGTTTCGATCTGCAGAAAGCTCTGTCCTACCTGCTTGATCTTCCAGACCGTCTTCCGAATCTCAAAGTTATAGTTCCACGGTAGCTATTCAGAGAGGAAGTCAAATCAGTACGTGCCATGAGCCGTGGCGCAAGCCCGCCGCGGCAAAAGAGGTACGGAGGCTAAACAGACGTACATCCCAGTAAGTGAGAGGAGCCGAAGCAGATTAAGACGAGAGAGGGAAGAAGGGATGCCTAGGAGGAGGTCCGGAGCAGAGGTTACAGATGAGAGAGCGAGTCTCCAAGCATCCACTCCTTAGCATGTGCCAGTTCTTCCACTAGGTATACCTTTGCAATGGCGGCCGTGAGCTGTGGATCATTCTGGATAGACTCTGGCATCTGATTCAAGAGACGCCGCTTGGGCCGTGCAGCGCGAGCTCTGGGGGCGGGCACCAGAGCCTCTGATGCCCCATCTGCGGCTGCTTCAGCCCGGCGTACTTGTGGGCCCGTTCCTACTCCTCTCCCGACAAACCTCCTTGGCTTAGGGTCCGCGTGGCAAGCATCTTGCTGACAACCACTATCGCACATGCTTCGTCCGTCGCTTCGTCCTCAAGCGGCTGGAAGAGCCAGTCGGGTTTGACCTCTTGATACTCGTCTCTCCTGGGACCAAGACACGCCTTACCCAGCTATGGCCAACCTCTCCAATGAGCTCAAGTCTCTCTTCTTGGGACTCTGTCCATGAGCTTCTCTCATCAACTCTGCCACTGCTGCCTCAGAGATCAGAACAAAGCGCTGCTGGGCCGAGCTTCTTCAACACCAGCCACCACAAATATGGCACCTGACAGGTTGTATCCCTGATCATCATGCAGAAGGTCTAGGTATACCAAGATAAGATACACACGCATTCTTGATCCGACTGATGTGCGCTCCCACTTGACACAGGTTCTGATCTTCGGACATCGAAAAGGCACAGAAAGAGAACTCCATCTGCTGACAGAGATTCTCCAGATGTCTGCAGGAAGCTTCAACAGATCGGATGCTCGACCTAGGGACAGTGGCCAGTTAGCAGGCGGATGAGCGATGAATTACCCCCGTCGTGGAGAGCAACTGGACGAGGTGCAAGTCCTTAAGTGGCAGGCAGCTTGCAGCAGTGCTTTTGCGAGTTGCCGGGCTTGATAGCAACCAAAGGAGTCGAGTAGCATGTCAGTGAACTTCCTGAGTGGCCGCTTCGTGGAGAGTGGAACAAAAAGGGATCAGTTGGTGCCTTGACTGCTCACGACTAGCCGACATAGTCAGCCATCTGCAGAAAGCTCTAAAATAGCTCCTCTCTAACAATGACAATAACAGCTGACAGGTCACTGAAGTGATGAGTGCCGTCTGCACTATGGGAAGGGACAGGGCAACTCTCCCTAATGAAAGGAGTCAGAGGAACAGAAGTTACTGGCTTCACTGATGCTATATCATTTGATACTGAACTTATACGAGGATCGAGCCATGAAGGAGAGCGCATCTCTGCTCTCCTGGTCTACCTTCCTGCCTATCTGTTTCCCTAATAAAGAGTTAGAAGAGCTGATGATGGACCTCACTTGGCGCCCTTATGAACTGCTCTTCGCTGCAGCAGAGACAGAGGACGCGTGCATGGTGACAGTAACCTCCTCAGCGCGAGCTTCGGCTCTTTCTTTCAGAGTCTCTCCTGTTGTCCTCTCTACACCTTTCACTTTTGGCTCTCCTGCCTTCCGAGTAATCTTGGCGTGCTTCACGGGAACAGCGGCCTTGCTCTGCAGTTTCTTAGCCTTCTTCCTGCAGCAGAGTCTCCTCCAGGTGCGCATAGTCATGTACAGGATAGCACCAAGGAAACGCATTCCTAGAGGCACAGATGAGCGAAGAGAGACATGACTCTAAATGGCAGTAGGAGCGAGGAAAGAGACCAGAGAAAGAACGAACAAAAGAGCGGTAGCCAGGACACCAACCTGGGGAAGAAGTTTTGCGCACAGAACCGAGAGACGGAACAAGAGAGAGAGAGAGAGAGAAAAAGAGAAGGAGAGAGGAAGATAGAGAGAAGAGAGCGGGAGAGAAAGAGAGAGAGAATGAAATGGAACATACCATTGAAGAAGCAGACCAGTCCAAAGATGTACCACAGATAGTACGTCCTAACGTTCGGATCTGTGCTGCCAGAGATAGAGGAAGTTACTGCGATGGCAAGAATGGCATTGGCCATCACGAGAGAGAAGAGAAGATAAGTTCGGAATGCCTTGAACTCTGCGTTCATCTGCTGCTTCTCTTTCTCCTGTCTGTCTTTCTTCTGTTGGGCTCGGGTACGGAGCTTAGCTTGATGTTTGAGCTCAGCAGGAGAGAGGGTGCCTACAGCTGCCGTAGTGTCTTTCTTCTTGTCTGACTTGTGCGCATCGTCACTCACTGCAATTCAAGATGTTACAGGAGAGAACGAGAGAGAGAAAGAGAGAGAGAAATGATAAGAGGACATGAATTTGAGAAGACAGAGTGTGTCAGACCTGCACAGTGAGGTACGCAGACAAGTTTATGACGAGCAAAAGATTTAAGAAAGGGGACACGCAAGGCAGGAAGCGTTACGAGGACGAGTAGAAGATAAAGACCGAGGAAAGATCGAGAGTGGAAACGCGCCGCATAAAGTGTATCTAAGAAGGACAACTGACAGTAGATCGAAAGACAGATAGATACGCCAGAAAGAAGGAAAGAGTGCAGTCGCGCAGGAGACAGAAGAGAGAGAGAAGAGAGAGAGAGAGAGAGAGAGAGAGAGAAGAGAGAGAGAGAGAGAGAGAGACGAAACGCTAATATCACTGTGACGTACGTCCTTTGGTTCCCCATGATAGATCGTGAGTGTTGCAGAAGGCGTAGATGATGAGCGTGTTGATGGTGGTGGGCAGCATCATAAAGTACTGAAGAGCGGACTTGCACAGTTCCATGAACTCGCCGTGGACCAGTCCGGCAGCGAAGTAGAAACCAAAGGAGAAGGCGGCAGCGTACTGGATGAGAGGCTCTGAAAGGAGAAGAAAAGACAGAGAGAGAGAAACAGAAAAAGGGAGAGAGTGAGAGAGAGAACCGGTGAAGTGATTAACCAACAATCCTCTAGTCGACGGGCACAAGAGAGAAAGGAGACAAAGGATATTGCAGAAACCTAGGAAAGTTTGTGAGAAAGACCTGAGAGTTCAATCGACGAGGGAGAGAAGTGCTGGTCATAGGGGAGAAAGAAATGAGATAGAGGAGCCTTTCTCTCTCACCTGCGCCCACAAGAAAGTAGAAGGTCAGTCCCAGCTGTCCGAGAGAGAGAAGCGCTCCAACAATCATCATCATCATATAAATCTCCTTCATGGCATCCGGCGTGTTCCCAAGCCCCATAATAAGGTTCAGCATGATCATGACAGCGTACAGGCCAACGAAGATGTTTTGGATGAGCGGCGTGGTCTGGAAGGTAGCGTTGATGATAATATAGTAGAAGATGTAGAAGTTCCCGATCAGGATGAAGGAGGAGAACGTCTGCACAATATAGTAGAAGAACTGGATGGTGTAGAAGACTTTCCGGAAGAGACTATGGTTTGACCTAACATTAAAAGGCAGGGGAGAGAGAAAGAGAGAAGAGAGAGAGAGGGGAAGAAACATGAGGAAGAAGAGAGAAAAAGAGAGAGAGAGGAGTCAAGGTGTTAGCAATGAGATCCTGGACGAAAGAGAGCCGGTAGAACAAGAAGCAGAGGAGGAAGTATCATTGAGCTAGAGACAAGGAAATCACGGCTTTGGTCCTGATGATTTCCCCTCTCCCTTGATCTAACTCGCACTTCCATCCCTTTCTTCTCTTCCTCAGCCTTTCGTGTCATGGCGACTGATTTCTCTCTCCCTCTCTTGGTCTTTCTCTCTTGACATCCTCAGCAGTCGTGCTTTCGTTTCTTACCTGGTCCACAGCCGGTTAAAGTTCAAAATGGCATACAAAATAGCGAAGAAAGAGCCATTCAGCCATCTTCTTCGCTGCTTTATCAGCGTGGTGAGATCGTCAGGCACGTCAGTCTCTGCAATAGCGTTCTTGACATAGCGAAGGACCCAGTTGCAGCCTTGCCGAGCAATGAGCTCATAGCAGAGAATACGGTCTTCAGCTAAGTACATGTTACCCTTAAAGGGACCTGCGAAGAGAGAAAGAGAAGGAGCGTAAGAAGGAGATGTTCTAAAGAGGAAGAAGAGAGCCGGTGTAAGGTAAATAGGCGACGCAGGGGAAGAACCAAGGAAACAATCGTCCTCTTCCTACATACCAAGGTCTTTCATCTCCGTGGTGATAGAGCGGAAATACTCAACAAGTGGACCCTCTCCGTTCTCCTCTCGGATGGCGCTGTAACGATAGGCAGAAAAGGCTCCAGGGAGCACCGATGTAAAGCCAAAGACACTTTCGAGGGCTGGAGCAAGTATTATTGTGCAGGGAAGAGAGAAGACAGACAGACAGAGAGAGAGAGAGAGAGAGAAAGAGAGAGAGAGAGAGAAAGAGAAAGAGAGAGAGAGAGAGAGAGGGCATATTAGCGCCACCTGTTCAACTCAATGGCCACAGACAGGGGAGCCACATCCGAGTAATATGAAAAGGAAGGATAGAGCTGAGGAAGAGAGCGCCAATAGACGGTCTGATGTCGCTAACAGGACAATCAACATAGCATCACAGCCAGCTAGTCCCGTAGCATGGAGACGAGAGAAAGCAATCAAGGGAGAGAGGACAATGACGAGGTAGACCCCAAAGGTGTCATAGTGCTTACATTTGTCTAGGACGTGCGAAACCTTGTACTCGAAATGCTGGGCGGCCACGACAGGGTTCAGAAGAGGAGGGTTCCAACAGGAAATCTCTCCACAGCATCCAGCCACTTGCCGGTCCTCCTCCATACATTTGTACAGCTTGATCATGGCGCGGGGCTTTGGACCGGTACCGATATCCAACAGCTGGTATGAGAAGGAGAGATATGGGAAAATGGACCGATTGTCAGAGAACAAAAGCTGTAACAGGGGCAAGAGAACAGCGTAGACCAAGAAGAAAAGAGAGAACAACCCGCACCAGGAGGCGCAATCTAAGCAAGCGCTAGGTATACGCAGCAGGAAAGAATCGAAAGAAGGCGAGCGATGGTTGACGATTGAACTAGTGAGTGAGAAGTGAGGAGAGCGGGAATGGGGAGAGAGACGACCCATACAAAGCAGTATTTCGGATCCAGGTGGTCGGCGAAGCCATTGAAAAACCAAAGATGCGAGTCGAGCTTTCCTCCGTTAAACTCTTTCAAGGCGTGGCACATCTGTACTGGAGGATGGTAGCTGAGGAGAGAGAGAGAGAGAGCGCAAACCAAGCGAGACATAAGAGAGGGTTAGATCAATTGTGGTCCTGACGCCTACTTTCTGTACAACGAACGCTGGCCACGCTGAGGCCCAAGGACGGCGGAACTGTTCTGCCACACGCCTCTACGTCTCTCGTCTGTCTTTCAATGTCTTTTCGGTCTCTGTGACCGTCTCTCTTACGTTTGGTGGTTGGCATCATCGATAAGCTGGGTGGTGTGCTCAAAGAGATGCATATATACAGTCTTCCCGCTGCCATCACCGCAAGTGACCATGATGTCCTCATCATAGAGAGCGTATTCGGTCTGAAGCAAGGCTAGAGTGTCGGCATTGGCCTAAAAGAGAGATAGCGTTAGTTGTAGCGGTACCAAGGAGGGTGAGAGAGAAGAGAGAGACGGGATTCACGGGACGAGAGACGGACTGAAAGAGAAAGGAGACAAATCAAGGATTAGAGCACAAAGAGGGGGAGGCAGAGAGAGAGACACAGAGAGAGAGAGAGACCGACAAGGAGAGCGCACGCGCGCGAGAGAGAAGAAGAAGGAGAGGGAAGACATGCACAGACAAGTGGCATGGCCTATTTACCTTAGTTCGTCCATCAGAGACAATAATAACATAGACATGCCTCCAGGCATCCTGACCCTCGAGTTTCATCAGACTCTTAATGTTCTGGTTGACGCCCATCAAGGTGCGCTGGAACTCTGCTTCTCCTTCATTATAAGCCGTGCAGCAGACCAGCATCTTGATTCGAAGGTTATCGCGCGTCGGACGCAGAAGATAACCGTCTGATGTGAAGTTGATAGGGTTTTCTATAGAGAAGAAAACGAATGGGTCAGCCTAACATAGCAAGCGGCTGTCGTCTCTGAGAGTACTTGCAAAGAAGAGAGATGCGAAATGGGATAGGCGTTGGGTCAATGCCCGCAAAGAGTGCATAAGAGAAGAAGCAAGGGAAGGCCGATAAAATCTATGAACCGGTTGGATCCCGGCTTGGGAGGCATTGCGACCATAGTGGAGAATCCAAAGGAAAGAAATAAGGAAAGAGAGAGACGTACTGGTATGGACGGCAGTATAGGTCCCATGCCTAACGTTCCACTCATCCTTGAATGGCGCATTCTCCCACACTGACTTTGGGATCTCGTAGTGAATGCCCTCAGCAGCAGAGGTGGCTGCTTCTGCTAGCATTCCTAACGTGTCCGCCTCCTTTGACTCCTTGACCACTGTTCCCTGCAGTATTGCATTGGAGAGATTGGTCTGGTCCTCTATGGTGATGGTGCGGTTGTTGTCCTTAAAGGACTTGCCATGGGTGAGTCTCTTCTCTGCCATCATTCGAGAAGGAGGCGTGATGGGGCTTGAGAGAGAGGGAAAAGTCTCCCTTTAGTAGTTGAGTCTCCGCACTTTCACCTTCTCACCTTTACAGAAAATCCTCTGTAGATTAGAGACAGAGTCCGGACCCGTGGTCTCACTTTCTTGAGCAAAAGACACTTATAAACGCCATCCGTTCTGTTGAGATGTGTACCTTCAAAGAGAATCTGCTGGTCTGAGGAGCAAAGGAGCTTAACGCGCCAAGGTCCGATGAGGAGTGCCAAGCAGTCCCAACCTTAGTCCGCCGTGCGAATGTTATTCTTCCAATCTCTACTCACATCGCGAAAGGAAGCCGGGCGTCCCGCACATCATCATCAAGCGCCATGATGGCCTTGCCTCAAGCCTGCTCCTCCTCTTTACGTCCTTACCTTCCTAAGCATCTCATGCCTCTTGAGCATCTTCCTCCTCTGTACCTATCTCTAGCTATCCGCCGGCAACCTTCAGAAAGAGATGTTTCTCCTCCCATCTCTGCTCCTTTCTCCCATGTCCTATACACCTTCCTGCACGCTCTCTTTTTCTCTCTTGCTTTTCTCCTTCTCTACTCTGTTATCTCAATTTCTCTAGCTCTCTCTTCTCTCTGATATGCAGATGTGTAAACAGAGTACACAGGCAGCCACCTCTTTCTCGTCTGTTTCCTCTCCTTCTCAGTTTCCCCTTCATCTCTCTCTCTCTCTCTCTCTCTCTCTCTCTCTCTCTCTCTCTCTCTCTCTCTTTTCTGACCTGGCTGCTGAAGCGCTGCACTCACTCTTCTGTAAGGGCCACGGATCTTCTTATCTTTTTACCAATCAATCACCGAAAATTTGTAACAGACCTATAGCTTTCAAGGAACCCTTCACGTGAATTCTTCATTGCAGCCCATACATTCAGTAAGCAAGAGCATTATTTCACAACCTCTATGAAGTTTATTTTGACTAGTGTCACTGGAACCGTAACCGACCTGAGTAGTAGCGATAATCAAGCTGATAATCATTACAAAGATCCTCCAGTTATCAGCGGGCCCTTAATGATGTTGATGGAAGAAAAACTTGCTTTTTCCATAAAATAGATAGAAATCTCTACATAAAAGTTAGCGGTAGCGCCAACCATATCGTTAAATAATGCTAGTAGTGTATCCGAATGGTAGATGCTTGAGATATTGAAGAAATCTTCTTCTTTCTTAGCGTGCTTACAGGATGATCCATGGGTCCTTCCCTTGCTGCAGCGGCATCGCCAAGTATGCTTCGGCTTGGTGGTTGAAGGAGATACCGTGTAATCCACTCATTTCATCTCCTTTGTATCTCTCCTATGGCTACCAAGGGTTTATGCTAGCCGCGCGGCGAAGAGAAGGTAGATAATGACGCACAGAGACATTAATAGAGGTCCAACTTGCAATAGCACTGCTTAGCTTTCCTGGTCTATTCTGCTTCCTAATCAGGCTCCTAGTAAGTGGCTTCACTTCCTCTCCAAGCGTTCTTGATAAAGGGAATAGCAGCAATAATATTGTCCTTTGGTTCTTATTTGCAGCCCAGCTGCAGCTGCAGCAGATGAAGGAGAATACCGGGGTGCTATTATACTACCTCTAGAACTACTTACTATTACTGCTACGAATCTTGTTCATTCCTTGTGTCGTTGTCGTTGTCTCTAGAGGGTGAGTAGTTCTGGGGGAGAGTGCTAATAATAAGGGAGGATACTCCACCCAGTTTGGGAACAACAAGAATACGGTAGAGACGAAGAAGAACAGCACTAAACCCTTGACCACCTATCCTCATGCCAGAGAAGCCGCCCAATCTTCTGGTGGCTTAAAGATTGTTGTATAGTTGGTCAGTGTCAGATTACGTAGCCTCCTCTAGGTTGAAGGAGCTTTCCTTGAAGATACTGTTCAGCCAAAAATAGTCGGTCGTCATGGTCATGAGACAATTCGATATTTATGAAGGTTTTTTTTTATGGTAGAAAAGTGACGGACGCTCTGACCATCATCATATTGGGGCCCTTCTGCCTTCTTACTTAGAACAACACGGTGCATGCTCTGGCATGATTGTTACCTACCGACACCTATCTTTGGTGACCCTCATCTTTAGCTCTTCTATGCAAAAACCTACGGTGCATATAACACTTACTTTCTCGATCGCTGGATTCTTCAGCACAAACAGCCACTGTCGAGAAAGAAGGAGGAAGGAAGGGAGAGTGGCAGAGAGTTTGGAATGCAAAAGATCACTGACAACTGTGGAAAAGGAGCATCAACTCCATTATCAATTCTTATTATTAGGAATAGTGCCACAATATCTGAATAGCTTCACACTGTGCTTGATCATTTTGACAGTCACGCTCATCATATGTTAATCGGCAGAGCAGCTGGAACAGTATGGCAGAGTATCAGTCTAATAATAAGTCATCCTTCTTAGTAGAAGCCACACTTGAGAATTATAGCCTCCCTTTTACTCTCATTAACCCTTCTTCTCCTCTACTCACTCTGTCTACTCGTCTATTATAGAGAACTTTGCTTGCTGACATCACCCATAATCGCAATGATGATGAGCACCATCATGGACAAGTGCAGCCTTCCGTCATTCTGCCTGTTTCCATCTTTGCCTCTTCTAAAGGAAGTCCTTTTGGCCAAGGCTGTTCGGACAACAAGCTTATGAAGTGAGCAGTGGGCAGTTGCATTATTATTGTTCTTGATGATGCTTGAGACTGCTACTACTAGGAGTGCAGTTTGTTAGCTGTATCATCGCCAGCCAGCCGATACGCCGACAATTCTATGGGCTCAGAGGCGAGCGATGTGAGATGTGGGACAAAGTAAGATCTGTGATATTCTCGGCGTTCTGAGAATACGGGTGGGCGCGTGGGGAGTGTTTGTCTTTGCTAGCTATTATACGAGGAAAACTGGTATGGGATGGGTGGGTGTATCAGGATGTGAAGTTTGATGTGGTCAGAGAGTTGCCGCTAACGGCTAACAATCACTCCACTTTCCATTGGGAACACAATCGGGAAGGCAAATCATGAGACAGAGAGCGATAGAGATGTGGCAAGGAGCATGGAAACAATAAGGAATGCGGGAAAGGAGGCCTAATTACATCCAGGAAGAGTATTGGAGAGATTAGAATGACCACATCGAGACAGAATGGAGAAGAGTCGAGGCGGTAGAGTAACATCCACATTACGGATTGGAGAGACAGAGAACCGAAGAGAAAGACGGGAAAGGCCGAGAGAGAGACAGAGGAGACCATGTTGGACCGACCAAATGCCAACCTAACAAGGAAGAGGAGGAGGGAGTCGCGCGCCGCTACAGTACTTACCAGCGCTAGAGAACAGTCCCATGCTTTTTCTCTCACTTCTCTCTCTCTCTCTTCTCTCTCTCTCTCTCGCTCTCTCGGTCTCTGTCTCTAACTCTGTCTCTCTCTCTCACGTGCACTCACTCACTCACTCACACACACTCTCTCCTCTCACACACACACGCACTCACTCACTCACTCACTTTCTCTCTGTCTCTCTCCTCTCTCTCTCTCGCTCTCTCTCGCTCTCTCTCTCTCTCTCTCTCTCTCCTTCCCTCCTTTTGGGCCGTGTCGCTCTCTCTCCCTCTGCTTCTTCACATCCTCGTCTCTCTCATCATTGCACATTCACTCCTCCGTCAGTCTTCACATCTCTTCTGCACCTGTCGCGCCCAGTCTCATTGCCTTCTTCCGCATTCTAGACCAGTTTCTAGCGGATGTGGCAGAGCTGGAGAGGCAAGAAGACAGAGAGAGAAGACAAGACAGGGGCATGAGGCTTGAGGCTTACTTTTGGACTGGGGTGAGGAGGCAGTAAGGGAGCATTTTGAGATTGCTCTCGCGGGAAGGACAGGACATGCTATGTTGCCCCAATCACCGCCACTAAACCGAAAGCCAAGTGACGAATCTCTTCCGCCCCATCATCATCAGTGCTCTTCTCTCTCCGCTTCACCGCCTTCTCAAGTGCTTCTCCGGCGCAGCTGTTCATCCTCGGCCCCTCCAAGGTTAATAAGCGACGGCTCTTTGCCAGGATCAGAAAGAACAGAAGCAGAAGAGATGCGTAGGCCAACCGATTCGCAGCTTTATGACCAACTGCGTGTCTCGTGGGAGGGCTGTCAGAGCTTTCTAGCTCTATCATCAGCAGAAACTCAAGCACTGGAGCCCAACTGTAGCTGCGGTAGTGATCCCGACTTCATAGAGCAGGTCTTACATTGTGGTGAGACGCCAGATCCTACCTTCAGGGCTACTTCATCATCTGCGTCAGAATCGAATAGCTATGGAGGTGGTCCTCCAAGCTTCGGACCTTTTTACGATTCCGACGACGACGAAGAGGAGCTTCTGGACGCAGTCAATTTGGAAGACAAGCTGCTTCTTCGGCGTCGCCATCGAAGGCTGAGTTTGCTGAAAGAGTTCCGTTGCAATAAAGGCAACTGCCAATATGGCATCGGACCTCCTCCGCGTCCACGGCTACAGCGGCAGATTGCAGTTCTCTCGTATGTAAGCGAGAGAATTCCTGTCAAATGCGCTGGATGTGGAGCGTGGATGATGTCGGAGATTAGCTACTAGTTCCTCAAACGAGGAGTTCCAGAAGAGTCATTGGCCTGCCTGAAGAGAGTTTGTTGAGCTCTCTTAGAGACAGTAGGGACTGATCCGTGGAGCTCCCCGGCTGAGGAGGATAGTGGGAGATGGTAGGCCAGAGAAAGAGAGAAGAGACAGAAGGTGATATCTCAGTAGAAATAGAACTTCGCAGTTGTACCATTAGTATCTAAATAGTACTTTAGCAGGAAGGAGGCAGCCTGGGTGAAGACCATCATGCGCGGACTCATCCTCACTCACGTATATAGTGTATCATCTGGATAGCCGACTATAAATATCTTGAACGAGCGGTTTCCTACTACTATCGTACTGTTAAAGCTACATAATGGAGGACAGAGTGCTCTCCAGTAAGGGAGAGTCATCTTGAGGATGAGGAAAGTGTACGTGGTCCCGGATGAGATAAAGCGTCTGACAGACCACGAATGCAAACGGGGAGCAGAGAGCTCTTCCCTTCAAGACTTTGACCCAGGACATCACGTTCATACATTTGCGTGTTAGAAGTGCCACTACTATCTCGCCTTCTGAGGTTAGACACAGAAGGACACCGACAAAGACAGCTACTGTTGCTGATTGAGAAAGCTGGAATCAACAACGTTCAGCAGCTAGATCTTCCAGAGGCTAATCACCTCCGGGCCCCTTGAGGAACAGCGGCTGCAAAGAATCTTCGCCTTCCCACACTTTGATGATGGAAAGCAAGCAAGGACAGAGACACAGTGAAAGAGTGACGTCAAATGAAGGGGCGGGGAATATGGGGCCCAACAGCGATTCTGGAGGACAGACCATCACCTCGAGCTCATAAAGACACCTGCTTTCACTCAATGCCCGGCGCACTCAAGCTCTCCGACTCCTTTTGAATCTATTATCTTCTGTTGCAGGGTGCAGGCCGACTCCGCTTACCAGGAAGAGACAGACCAAACATGACACCACATAGAAGCCAGGCGCTATGCCTCACGGATCTGGCATTATGAGCGTATAGACAGAGAGGAAGGAAGAAACACTTACATGGAGGAGGGGATAGAGAGATTATAACAGTAGAGAGGGAATGAGTTGGGCGACGATTGAGAGGCTCTGCAAGCCAGTTGACGAGAGAGGGAGAGAGATAACCCAGCCTTTGTACAATGAAGCATGACGAGATCTGAAGGAGATGGAAACTCTTTGGGGACAAGCAAGAGAAGCGCGGTAGCGGACAAAGAAAAGAGTGAACATTTCTATGTTTAGCTGAGTTTGTCGTCTGCTGTCATTCCAGCGCTAGATTTAAATATAAAGGGAGATGTGCTCTTGGCAGCAGGAGAAGGAAGAGCATTCTCCCTCTGTTCTAACCGTTTGACCTAACTATTGAGCCTTCATCATAAGCGGCAAGAGAAACGAAAATGAGAAAGAGAGAGATATCTCTTCTTCGACAGACGGTCCTACCTCCAGCCATCTGTGTTTCTAAGTCCACCTCCATCTCAAAAGGGAGCTTTATCGTCCATGAGGTAAGTTGTTGAAGGGCCCTAGTTACTGAACAAGAGCTTTAGCTCTCTCTTTTCTTCTTTATTTCTTAGCAGGCTGGGCTCTTTCGAAGCTATCGGAAGCCGCGAAGAGAGGATGAAGAAGCTGCCCGAGAGGACGGCTTTCTTCTGCTGGACTCTCGTGTTCTCGCGGACTGCGAGCTTTCTCGGTCTGCTCTGCTCGTTTGGCCCGTTGTGGATCTCGCGTGCGATGAAGATGAGGACGCGGAGGAAGAGGGTCTAGCTCTCTCTCTCTTGTCCTTCTTCTCTTTCTGCTGCTCAGGTATTGGTGCTGAGGTGGGTTGGACCGAAGGAACTATCACCTCTCTGATTGAGACTTTCTCAAAGTTTCCTGAAAGTGGAGAGAGGAACTTGCTTCCCTGCCGGCGGTCCTTCTCTACGCCAAACGAGGAGGAGGAAACAGGAGGTGGCGTGATGTCTGCAAGTGCTTTCCTATCAGGATCCTTAGCTCTTCTCTTTGGCGTCACTTGGCCTGTGAAAGGATCGACGTTCTCTTTCTCTTCATAATCGGCAGGGAAGCGCCTGGAGTGCAGCTCTTTGATGTTCTCCATCTTCGTTCGTCAATGCGATGTCTCTGATTTCTCTTTCTTTTCCAACGTAGCGGATGGCCCTTAGTGGTGGGAACAGAGATAGGTTATGCTTCTTCTTTTCTCTCTCTCTCTCTCTCTCTTCAATGTCTTCGTAGCCAATGGGCTGCTAAGTGAGGAGCAAGTGCGGAGATATTTTGTCTAGAGAAAGGAAGGCGCAATAGAAAGCTTCAAAAGTCTCTGGCAGAGGAGAGAAAGGGTTGTGACGTCCGCTAAGGTCGGGCTCCAGAGAGAGAAGAGAGAGATGAGTGAGGGGAAAAAGAGAAGAGAGAAGTCTGTGCAAGGCATGATTTGGAGTTTGAAGTCTCGCGGTTCGCGCCATGGGAGGGATCATTTGAAGGACAGCAGAAACCAATAGAGAGAAAGAGAGAGAGAAAGAGAAAGAAAAAGAAAGAGAGAAAGAGAGAGA
>FLMG01004149.1:0-11977 GCA_900088475.1 Hyphochytrium catenoides
TCGGAGGGAAGAGTCACCCTTTCGTGTTGCAGCTCTCGCGCAGTCAATCTCTGCATCCTTGAGTTGGCTTGTCAATCTTGGGACTGTCGAGCTAGCGAGGAGGGCTTCAGACCTTGTTAATAAGCGGAGACAAAGTGACTTCGCTTGTTGGTACTGTTCACCTGGAGATCCTCCAGCTGTTGACAAGAGGCAATGGCTTCACACCTTGGTGTTAGGGCCAGTGTCAATGGCTCTGTGTTGGTTGTACTGCTGGCTGCCAAATGTTTGTGCTTTGTTTTGTTCTGCTTTTGGTTCCCCGATGGGAAAATGGAAAGTGAAGTCTGACTGCCGAGGCGGCGCAAGTGAACAGGAGGCATGCTTTCAAAGTGCGACGTTTCCGCATCCCTTTCCATTCGCTTGCAAAGGAGAGAGAGGAGAGAGAGACCAGAAGAGATTAGGCAAAGATGGTTTGGAAAGACGGGTAGACATAGCGAGACTATAGAGAAAGAGACAGAGAGGTAGGGCACTAACGGTAGTGAGCAGTACTGCTTGGGCCTTGGTGATTCCTGTGGAGGTCCCTTCTTGCAGTCGTAGTAAGAACCTTAAGCCAAGTGGGCTCACCAAGCTGCTTCACAGATGCGACGCTTCCTGAGAGACAATAATAATGCTAGTGACGAGGGCTGTGGAAAGCAGAGAAAGATGCCATTTCGTTGCCGAATTCCCTCTCCTGCTCGCTCCGTTCATTGCCTTCCAATCTTCTCGCTTCTCCCAGTAGTACTACTTGGAATAACAGCAAGCAAGGGGGGCTTAGTGTTACCTACCGACCACGGTAAGTGTATGCTTTCCTGGCAGCCCTTGATGATGACTAGGAAAGGAATCCCACAGAGAAAGATTCGGATACGCAAAGGGAGGTATGGAAGGATGAATCTTGGTCGCTAGGTAGCATGATGTAGAGCTGTAGGAACGGTAGTGGTGGACGTAGTAGTAACAGTAATAAAGAGTTGTCTGGCACGTAAGCGTACCGAGACGCTCTGATAGCTCGCTCTCAGGATGCTAGTAATAGGCGCGGGCAGATCAGTCGGTGCTGCAACGGCCATCGGTTGGAGATATATCTGCTTTGCCCGGCTGCGATCCAAGAATTCTAGAAAACACGAGGTGAGAGATAGAGAAACCGACCATAAACGGAGACAGAGGTGGAGCGAGGGAAGTCGCCCGTCACAAGTTCCCTGAGAGATGTAGACGCCTTTGATAATAGCGGCAGTTGAAGTATACCAAACAGACAGAGTGACTACGCTACGAGCGAGAGAGAGTGGCGAGACAGGCGCAGAGCTAAAGCGATGGCACACGGGAGAGGAGAGAGAGAGAGAGAGAGAGAGAGAGAGAGAGAGAGAGAGAGAGAGAGAGAGAGAGAGTGAGAGAGAGAGAGTGGAGAAAGGACGACGGAGAACAAGACAAGCGGAGGAGGAGAGAGAAGATACAACTAGGGAGATTGGAGGTGTACAAAGAACAGACAGACAGACAGACCGAGAGAAAGAGGAGAGAGAGAAAGGAGAGGAGAGCATGTATTAAGATCTTGTCTGTCTTCGCCGTCCCTTCCTCCCTCCTCCTTCCCCTCCTTCTCCCTGCTCTCTTAACCCCATCCCGCACTGGACTAACAACGACGACGAACAGGAACAGATCCACAGCCCTGCTGTACTGTTTTACAGAACCGGCGCCGCACAGACTGTCGCCCGGGAGTAATAATACCGTTGTATAGAGGTAGGTGTAGACCCTTGGGGACTAGTAATAGTCCCCTATAGCGGGAAGGCTTTACCTACCCGCCCTTCCCTCACCTTGTCTTATACACTAAGCCCTTCGCCTGTCACAGCTCACCCACCCATCTGTGCTGGAAGCAGGGGGTGGGTAGGTGTAGATCAAGTAACAGTTCTGGTAGAGACGGCAGTACCATATATTTCCTTGACTTGTCATGCCCAGTCTCCCACCCATCCATCAGCCCTGAGTGTTGTAGCAGAGAAGGAGCGCGGAGGAGGAGAGGGCGGCGGGCAGAAGGAGGAGGAGGAGGAGGAGGACGGCTCTTCTGTGTCTAATAACTCGCACCCTGGAGCTGGAAAAAAATCTCTTTAACTTGTTGACGGTCCAGGGGATCAAAGAGCTGTTTTTATATGATGGAGATGCCAAGGCTTTCGGCTCCTGCTTGATGTTGCCACCAGGAGCGGTGCGCATGAGTCACTTTCGGCATCACTGCATGCTTGTATGGCACTGACGATGTTGATCATGGCGATGGCGATCTGCACAAGTCAATCTCTTGTTTGTTGGAGCTGTATAACTAGTACTTATATGGTAAAGGTGAGGAAGGGAAAGTACAGGAGATAGAGTGTAGCATTATGTCGCACATGGCTTTCGTATTAGATTGTAGCTGTGCTAGAGGAAAAGACAGCAATGGCAGAGGAAACTTGCGTGGTGGCCTGGGTTCCTAGGACGTACCCCTGACGTTCTGCTCTGTCTTCCTTCTTTACTGTTTGACTGGGTTGATATGCGGCGGCCGCGGCGGCAATTGATGGGTTAATGTCAAGTCTATATACCGTTACAGTCAATGCTTAAGAAAGGAGATTTTTGATACCCAGTGGTCCTAGCCTCTGCCCGCCATCTGATGCACACAGACGCTAGTAATCCCAAACGGATAATTGCGTATTGTCTTTGTCTCACGTATCGTGACATGTTACTGAGCGTAATCGGCATTGATAAGCGGGAGCTTGTTGGAGGAGACATTAATAATCAGTCTACATTAGAGCGCAAAGAAAGCCGCCTCTCATAAGCTGGGATCGGCAGCCGTTTACAACTATTTCCTACTCCTCTTTTGCCATCCAACAAAGACTTCATTGGCTTGATACTAGTGATGTTGAGAGACGTCTCACACGTTCAGGTAGCCTCCAACAAGCTTCCCGGCCCTGCTGTCTCTCCCTCAAATCTATTCGGAGGTGCCACTATCCTCAGTGCTGAAGTCTATAAGATCGATCTGGGATAAGCCATCCAGCCGTATCACCTTCAGCAGCAGGATGGCAGATACTGATGATGGTCAGGAGTTAAGACAAAGAGGTGTAATACCAAGCACCAAGGTCTTAATGCAGCGGTTGAGACTCTCTCTAAGGAGAGATAGAGATAGGGAACACTGCGGAGCATGGAAACTAAGTGGAGAGGGTATATTAGCCTTGTTGGACACTATTGAGTGACAGACTGCACTGCCTCTCCCTCTGAGTGAATCAAAGGGAAGGAGGACTATGTCTCTTAGGCGAAGATATGCCATTCCTCACTCCTCACTCTTGCGTCAAAGGGCCCATTGAGCGTGTAAATCCAGATCCAAGTACTACCAGCATGTAAGGCCAAGTACAGGGAATGATCACTTCCTCTGACTTTCATAGAGTATCATAAACGTGGCAGTAACAAACGACACATAACAGCGGCGTACGGGAGTGTAAAACGGTTGTACTGGCCTCCCCGTCTGTCTCTCTCTGCGCTCCCTTCCTCTCTCTCTTATGTGTCGCTTACAACTACAGCATCCCCCATCACCAGTCGGTGCTTTAAGCAGTATCACACTCTGCTTTCCTCAAGCCGCATTCTCCACCCATTAAAGACCCACTAGTAGTAGAGAGATAGCTCCCGTCGCTGCCCAGAGGATATATCTATTTTCTTCAGGGTTGCTCTCTTCTGTGCCCGAGGGACCTTCCACCTACACATCCCAACGCTCTTCTTTACACAGCTGTACACGCCACCGTACCACGACCACACCATCAGCTCCCCGTGACCCTTCGCTCTTGCAGCTCGCTTAACAAACCTATGGCAAACTGTCCCCAATGGACAAGGGCATGCAGGGTTTATAAGCGCTATCTACCCTCGAACTCTCACAGCTCACCCACCCATCTGTGCTGGAAGCAGGGGGTGGGTAGGTGTAGATCAAGTAATAGTCCTGGCAGGGATGGCATTATCATATCTCTTCCTTGACTTGTCATGCTCAGTCTTTCACCCATCCATCAGCCCTGAGTGTCGTAGCAGAGAAGAAGCGCGGAGGAGGAGAGGGCGGCGGGCAGAAGGAGGAGGAGGAAGGCTCTTCTGTGTCTAATAACTCGCACCTGGAGCTGGAGACAGATCTCTTTGACTTGTTTGACGGTCCAGGGGATCAAAGAGCTGTTTTTGTATGATGGAGATGCCAAGGCTTTCGGCTCCTGCTTGATGTTGCCACCAGGAGCGGTGCGCATGGGTCATGTCACCTTCGGCATCACTGCTTGGTTGTAGGGCCCTGATGATGGTCAGGGCGTTGGCGATCTGCACAAGTCGATCTCTTGTTTGTTGGAGCTGTATAACTAGTACTTATATGGTAAGGGTGAGGAAGGGAAAGTACAGGAGATAGAGTGTAGCATTAGCTCGCGCATGGCCTTCGTATTAGATTTTAGCTGTGCTAGAGGAACAAACAAGAATGGCAGGAAAACTTGCGTGGCCGCATCATGGGTTCTTAGGACGTACCCCTGGCGTTCTGCTCTGCTACTTCCTTTAGTGTTCGACTCGCTTGATATGCGGTGGCCACAGCAACTGATGTGTTAATGTCAAGTCTATACACCTTTACAGTCAATGCTTAAGAAAGGAGAACTTTGATACCCAGTGGTCCTAGACTCTGCCCGCCCCTTGATGCTACACAGACGCTACTAGTGATCCAAAACGGACTACACTGCCTCGGCCCTCTGAGTGAATCAAAGCGAAGGAGGACTATGTCTCTTAGGCGAAGATATGCCATTCCGTACTCCTCACTCTTGCTTCAAAGCGCCTATTGAGCGTGTAAATCCAGATCCAAGTACTACCAGCATGGAAGGCCAAGTCCAGGGAATTGATCACTTCCCCTCCTTTCATAGAGTATCATAAACGTGTCAGTAACAAACGACACATAACAGCGGCGCACGGGACTGTAAAACGGTTGTACTGGCCTCCCCGTCTGTCTCTCTCTGCGCTCCCTTCCTCTCTCTCTTATGTGTTGCTTACTACTACAGCATCCCCCATCACCAGTCGGCGCTTTAAGCAACATCACACTCTGCTTTCCTCAAGCCGCATTCTCCACCCATTAAAGACCCACGAGAAAGATAGCTCCCGTCGTGCACAGAGGGTACAACTATGATCTTCAGGGATGCTCTCTGTGCCCAAGCAACCCTTCCGCCTACACATCTCAACGCTCTTCTTTACACAGCGGTAAACGCCACCATACCACGACCACACCATCAGCTCCCGGTGACCCTTCGCTCTTGCAGCTCGCTTAACAAACCTATGGCAAACTGTCCCCAATGGACAAGGGCATGCAGGGTTTATAAGCCCTATCTACCCTCGAACTCTCAACAAGTCACAGCAGTAGTGACGGCGGTAAAGTGTCCACTTGGTGCATGTCCGCGATCTTGGAGTGAGAGATCAAGACGCAGGAGGACCAAGACTTTCCGCTCTCTTTTTTTCCTCCTTTTTTGAGCTTTTTTACTCCATGAATCTTCAAGTCCGCTTGCGCATTGTTGTCGGCACGGTCTTATCTCTCTGCTCGGGTCCTTACGACCAATGATGATCAGCTCAGTGGGTCGTAATGTGCACTCTGTGATGCAGTCAGTCCGCTCATTTATGCGTGATTTGCCTTGGCTAGCTGACATAGAATTAGTAGAAAATGCAAAGGTGAACTAAGAGATCAAATAGAAGGACTTTTTTAGAGAATATAAAGCTGAACAACGCCTTAAGAAATTGCGTTTATGCTTACTTAAGCGCTCTGTAATGTGGCTGCGTACCTTCGGCGGCTATCTTCCATTCGCGCTTACGCAAAAAGCTCTGACAACAGGCACGTCGTCGTAGTAGCTGTTTTTTGCCTTCGGCTAGATGTGTGGTGCCATAAAAACAAGATGAAGCTGCTGACAGGAGGATTAGTGCTGGTTGAGTTATGGTGAGCAATCGCCATGCATCACTAGCCGGCCGGCCATCCAGCGCAGCAGCAATTCAGCTTTACAGTCTGTAATGTAGCTATGTATCATTGGCTATCTTCCCGTCGTGCTTACGGAGAAAGCATTGACAATAGGCAGGGAGCTCGCTGCTTTGCCTTCCGCTAGCCTTGGTGCCATAACAACGAGATGAGGCTGACAGAAGGGCTGACAGAAGGATTAGTGCTAGAGTTATGGTGAGCCATCTTTTCGCTACCCATGCATACATCACTAACCGGCCATCCTGCGCTGCAGCATTTCAGTTTTACAGCTGTGCCAACAAGACGGGCTGCTACTCTTTCTGATATCCTTTTCTTGCCAGGCAGAACTTCCATGATGATTAAAACTTGGCTGAACTTGAACGAGGTTTTTTAGAAACGATCACCATCTTTGGCTCCTCGGAAAGCATGATCAAGGTCTACATCTCCTACCACAGGCTTTGCTTCCTCTGTCCACGACAGTCATACTATAGGGAGGCCGGTCCTCACCATCATCGGAGCGTTGCAACTCTTGAGCAACCGCCGACGGGAGTACAATCATACATTTAGACACGGTGGCCACACATATATCTGACTTTATGATGAATAGGCAAGATCAGGTCATTATAGTCAAGTTCTGCGCCCTGTGTGCCCGTTGTTAGTGCCCAGCTTTGAGGAAGAGCTTGTTCCTTGTATGCCATTGGTCTGCGAGTGAGCACGAACAATAAAGACAGCAAAAAAGTAAATCAAACTTAGTCGTGCGCACCTCTCATGCGAAGAGAAAGTTCCAAGGATCAGCAGACGAACCACCTATTCCGTATTGAGGTCTTGACTGTTCTACTAACTGGTTGAAGCTCTATCTCTGTTAGTCATTCAATCTTTGTTTGTTTGTTGCAAGGAGCTGGCATCCTATTGAGCGCTACCTTTCGCTGACTCTTGCTTACCTTGACGGGTTTCCGTCTATTTTCCAGTCTCGATGAATAGTATCATCCCAGATGTCTAGTGTCGGGTAGAAGCTATCTTGACGATGGCTCGTCGTCGTAAACTTGGGACACCTCATCTCGTCGCGAACTGGTAATAAAATGTCCGCCACTTCTCTCTGCTAGCGTGACTCATGAGAAACCTCATCGGTGAGTGGAGCAGTAGTGTCGGATAGAAAGTATCTTGACGATGGCTCGTCGTCGTAAACTTGGCCTCACACCATCTCGTCGCGAACTAGTAATAAAATGTCCGCCACTCCTCTTACAGACTGCTAGCGTGACTCATGAGAAACCTCATCGGTGAGTGGAGCAGATATAAGTCCCTACATAACTCTCGGGTGACCAGAAATACATAGTTTAACCTGGTATCGCGGTCCTAATATTTTTGCCAAGTATGGAACACAAGGGACAGACCAGAGCTGTAAAATATATTGGGGACCTTAGAGAGGTATCCATGGAGGATTTGGCGTCAGATTTACGGTGGTCTAGAGGCTTACAGTGGGACTAGTGACTAGTGGTTCTGAGGTGCGGCTTACTGACTGCAAAAGTACCCACAATCTAGAGAACCAAGGTAAACATCAATATAGCAGCAGTAGAACCATGAACAAAAGTAAGGTTGCTCTTGGCCACTCGCCCTCCTCTCGCGGGCCATTCCGAGTGAACAGCATACACCACATCCCTTGCACAGCACTACTAGTAGCATCACTACTTCTTTAGCAGCGTTGTTTGCGATAGATAGAGTGGTGACTATCAACGTTCCTGATAGTAAGCCTGTCCACATCCCTACCGACCATTTGAGCCCCGAATGAGGACCGGATAAAGACTAGCCAGGTATATGGGACGCAGCCTCTCCTCGTTGACAGTACTCTCAGGACGGGTTGTCCTGACTACTAGGGGAGTGATTCGTCGCCCTCAAGAGATATACTTCTCCCCCTCTTTCGTGTTTTCTCTCTTTCCCTTTACATGCCCTAAGGATGAAAGCTTTCCTATCCACTCTTGCATGATGCTATCTGTTTTATCTCTGCATTTGCGGGTAGACTGACTCTCTCGCTAGGGAACAGACTCTCTCCTTATTTTCCTTACATTTCAATGGACTTCTTCTCTCTTACGGGTAAAGTATCGTTGCGCGCTCTCCTGAGAAGTCTCCTCTGCGTGGTGGTGGGGCTGTCGGAACTGCGGTCTAACCATCGGAGATAGATGGATACAAAGCGCCCTCACCCTCTCACCTCACCACTCCAGTTCACCCTTCTGACATCATAGAGCCAAAGGGTTCGCAGACCGACAGCAAAGTGCCGCAATCTGATGTACTGAATAGCCAAAGGACGTGAGCACTCGATTCACCACTGGGAAGGAGATGGCTCACCCTACGACATACAGTAACCCCAAGTCCGAGCACTACCTTCAAATCCAAGTAGGTGGAGAGTGGTCGTGTGTGCCAGTAGTACGGCCCTACCAGCACACTCTCTACCACCGCGACTACTTCATAAGTACAACAAGTATCATAACAACTCAAGGCATAATTATAGAGGTGTCGCCCCACTAACGACACATAACAGCGGTGTACCGGGCTGTAAAACGGTTGTACTGGCCTCCCCGTCTGTCTCTCTCTGCGCTCCCTTCCTCTCTCTCTTATGTGCCGCTTACAACTACAGCATCCCCATCACCAGTCGGCGCTTTAAGCAATATCACACTCTGCTTTCCTCAAGCCGCATTCTCCACCCATTAAAGACCCACGAGAAAGATAGCTCCCGTCGCTGCACAGAGGATACAACTATGGTCTTCAGGGATGCTCTCTGTGCCCAAGCAACCCTTCCGCCTACACATCCCAACGCTCTTCTTTATACAGCGGTACACGCCACCATGCCACGACCACACCATCAGCTCCCGGTGACCCTTCGCTCTTGCAGCTCGCTTAACAAACCTATGGCAAACTGTCCCCAATGGACAACAAGGGCATGCAGGGTTTATAAGCCCTATCTACCCTCGAACTCTCAACAAGTCACAGCAGTAGTGACGGCGGTAGAGTGTCCACTTGGTGCATGTCCGCGATCTTGGAGTGAGAGATCAAGACGCAGGAGGACCAAGACTTTCCGCTCTCTTTTTTTCCTCCTTTTTTGAGCTTTTTACTCCATGAATCTTCAAGTTAGCCTGCGCATTATTGCCGATAGTAGTCTATCTCTCTGCTCGGGTCCTTTGGAATTGAAGATAATGGTGACCAGCGCATCAGTGGGGGTGATGTGCCTTGATGCAGCCAGTCCGCTGATTTATGCGTGATATTGCGTTGGCCTGGCTGACGTAGAATCAGTAGAGAATGCAAACCTGAACTAAAAGATCAAACAGAAGGGTTTTATAGACTATAAAGCTGAACAGAGCACCAGGAGATTGCGTTCACGATCAAACACTTTGTAATGTGGCTGCGTACCTTCGGCTATCTTCCCGTCGTCGTGCTTACGCAAAAAGCTCTCACAACATGCACGTCGTTGCATATCGAGTACCATTTTGCAAGGGTGGGGAAAGAGAAAAGCACAGAAGATAGAATGAAGAAGTATGACGCCGCACATACATCACCGTCATATAAAGGTCATTGGTGTGCGCATGTGGTACAGGTCACGAAAAAATGCAGAGGAAAGGACTCTCGTGGACCGGAGTGGTTCTAGGATGTATAGTGCTCCCTCTCTTTGTCTCAGTTCCTCGTTTGTCGCCTTGCTTCTGATAATATCCGGCAGCCGCAGCAACTAATGGGTCAATGCTGCCAAGCCTATTACAAGTTGCAGTCGAGGCGTGGAATAAATACATTTGACCTATCAATTGGTCCTAGCCTCTGCCCGCCCCGTCTTGCCTTGTGTCCTTGTAGCTTACAATGTAGTGATTTTTAGAGACGGTCTTTCCATGCTTTCCCATGGAGCTGAGTGTGAACAGTCCGACAAGAACAGAACTTATGGGATCAGCTCCATTGATTAGTGACAGCATCCTCTATGTAGTGACAGAAGCCACGCTTATGACTACCGGCAGTAAGCTCATCACATAGCCGCCTCAAGCAGCTACACCGACCCTTCCTCCTGGCCCCAGGGTAAGGTAAGAAGATCAAGGGTCTTGAACTACAATGAAAAGGTGCTTTGTCTGTACCTTGGGTGGCGAGGCCTCAGTTCAGACAAGCGGAGGAAAACTTCGCGGGAGCGCCCGAAGCAAGTAACACTCTCTACTCGGAAAAGTTTAGAATGGATACCAGAGGTGAGGAAAGGGTCTCCCTTGAGCGAGTGTCAGTGTACGTGAGAATGCAAAGATGATATACATACTAATATGCAAGAGAGATTGGATTAAGAGGCCATTGTAAGAACACCATGCAACGAGGAAGAGAGCAAGAAGGGAAAAGAAAGACGGGCATCCTTCAATAGAGCTATTCCTTGACTCTTCTAGCCAGGACTACTAGCACTCTTGAGGGTATTTTCGAAGAGGAGACCGCGTATGCCATACACCAATCCTCGCCCGGCCCCTATCCAACGGTCCAGCGGAGGTCAGTAGGGATGTGCCTGCTAGGGAGTACACATATAACACCAGCTTAACCTCTGATCTTGGAGATCTGTCATAGGACCAGAGTGCCTCAGACTTCTTCGTCAAAAAGAACCTTTGATAAGTTCCGAGAAGATGTAGGGGAAGTCTGCGCTGACTCTATTGTCGCGCTATATCTCATCATTAAGCTATTCCATACTCATTCATTGACCCTTCATTGCAGACACACTACCACCAGCTCCCACTAATTCAGTCGTTTGGACGGAGCCGCCTTGGTAGTGTGGCCAGCGAAGTAAGCGGTTGCGGTTCTTATAGGAATGAGAGTAATATGTGCGCCCATACCGTTTAATATTCAGACGTATCATGGCAGGCGGTAATGACCAGGATAGCTGCACACCCGGTTTACAAGGGTATCATCACAGGACATTCGCCGTGTTTTGCACCATCATTTACCAAATTTGCTCGTCCTCGTAGAAACACCGCTATGTCAGGCGAACTCCAGAGAAGAGATGGGGATGAGGCGGTGCAAAAAAGCCTTGTGCTCTGGACGAACCTTGACTACTCCTTCTGACCCAGAATCTAGAGGAGCTCTACGGTAAAGCCCTGATTGACTAGCACTTTTCCTGGTGCCGATTCCAAGAATAGGACTTCTTAGCACCTGGCAGGCTTAATGATGTCAACTTCGACAGTCACTCTGACAGACTACCTAAGCCTCCTTAAGTACACTTCCGCCGGCTACGACAATCTAGCGCACAGACCATCTCTCCTCCAGAACCAGCACTATTAATTCTCTGCTCCTCATAACAGCCACAGCATAAGCAGACCAATCGTTGCTTCGTCACTCACAGATAGTCTTGCCCACATCACGGTAAGCTACTCGTAAACGTCCATTCACGTTTGATTAGGCTTTAGAAGAGTCACAGGAGGGTGAAGCCTGTCGAGGTTGCGGCACGAGAGAAGTGGTAAGCCTGTTCACGGACTGAGCGGCGCCTCCCATATTTGGTTGGTCAGGACATCGATCATGAATGAAGACTTACGCATGAGCATTATACTTGCTGGTGCACCTAATAACGAAACCATGTGCTTATAAACATTTCCGCATGGAAAGTCCAGTTATTTGTCCGGCCCACCACTTTCTCTTCCCAAAAAGGAACTGAGAGAAGGAAGGGACAGCGTAGTAGAAGATCTTGAGACACATTGTCAAGCCAATTGGAAATGGCTCTCTTTTGAAGTCATCAACCGTGGCAAGAATCAGAGAACGCTTCTGTTTTCGTCATCCGCAAGTAAACCAAGGATGAATGCAAAACATTAGGAGGAGGGCAATTCAGTTGAAGGAGAGACTGTCAGATTTGCATCAACCGATTTTCCCGTCTCCCTTACCTTGACAGGTACAGCGGGCAGGCGGAGAGAGCGCTAGCTTATGCTTGTAAGCAAGTCAGCTTCTTAGTAGGAGAAGTTATAGGATCATGCGAGGTCAGTAGTGTCGTGTACGGACGTTGGAAGGGCCATGACTCGATAGTTGATGACTGTCCTATCAGAT
>FLMG01000570.1:0-28407 GCA_900088475.1 Hyphochytrium catenoides
ACAGCAGCACCAATAGCAGCAGCGGAGGGTGCGGCGAAGAAGGAGAGGAGGAGGAGCAGCAGACGGAGGAAACTAGTGGTAGGTTTATTCCTAGGATGGTAGTGTAGAGATTTGTAGTACTTCTTTAATTCTTAAAACTGGATAATAAAAGTAGTTCACTGTAGTAGAACCTCGATTTCCGAAGCTTCTTCATCAAGCTTCATTAGTGTATACCAAAGACAGAGCTGCTTTGCTGCTATTCTTACAGCCAGGCAGCTAACTAATTGGTAAGTCTGAAGCATCTCCTATCTTATAGTGCCATCGAATATTGAAGGCGCGATACAGGGACCGGCGGTCGTGGTAAACACGTGATCTTTCCACTTGGCGACTCCTTCGCCATCGGTGATTAGATCCTGTAAAAGAAGCATAGCATGCCTGGATTAACCAGATAGCCAATGCCTTTGAACTTTTCTCACTAGCTTGCTTACCGGAAACACATTCTGTAAGACTTTCTTCTTCTCTACCTGGGCCGCTGACACAGGCTCTCCCGTGAGAGTCCCAAACGAGATTCTCTCACCAATCTGCCATAAGGGCTATGGTGAGCCTCTGCTATGTGGGGAGCATTAGCCTAGCCAACTGCAAAAATAACATACCTTAGCATCTGCAGGGGGCTCTACAAACTCCACCTTTGATGGACAAAAATGCACCGCCACGAAACCGCAGCAGGGAGTGTTAGAGAGTATCACACAAAGAAACAACTGGCAAAGAGCCTACCTGCTCACTGTCATCGTCCTTCAGCTTACTTGCACACATCACCATTCCATTGCTCTTGAAACCTACCAAGTTCCTCGGTTTGAGGTTACACAACACGAGGATGCGACGATTCTACGCAAATCTGTGGTCAGCAGCATCAACATTATCTAGGTTTGATGGGTGGTACCTGCATCTCTTCAAGCGTGTAATGAGGGACTAGGCCGCTTGCTATTTGTCGTGGTGCTTCTTCGCCCTATTACACTCCACGTGTCAGCAGACGACTTCAGAGCTTTTGGCTCTAATGCAGTATGTACCAAACTTATTTACCACATCGATCTCCTCACAGTATAGCCTGAGGGGTGAGGGCGTCAGCGATCATCGTTGAAATGCGCAGGATACTATAAAAGACTTCTCACTTTTCAGCAGACTCATGGCGCCAGACCTTAACTATCTGACCGACTCTAATGTCCAGTTTGGTTATCTCTGGCTGTTCAGTAGCTCCTTTATCCTTAGCTCCAGACGAGCCCGACTCTCCACTCTTCTTGGCTTTCTTCTGTTTCGGTTAAATTCAAGCTTGAGTGACAAGGGGCGAATCCAACTATAGCAATCAATGGACCTCTGATGTTTTCTCAACAAGCTTTTGGGGTTTCGCCGACTGAGGGTTATCTCCTGGGATGGGCTCGCCCGGCGCGAGCGCCAGTTGGTCCTAGCGAGGATGCAATGTGAGTCTGGGGCAACAAGAGGCACAGACCCTACTGTTGATGGCTCGTACCTCTAGATCCCTAATAAGAGTGTCAAGGAAGGTGGCGGCTGACGTCATTTTGGGCTTCCCCAATGCGACCGGTCTTTCAAGGAGGATGTTCGAAGAACGAGCGGGGTTGCTCTCAGGAAGGCTGGAAGACACCAAACTAGATGTGAAGCTTCGGGTACTGGTAGTTCTGATGTAGAAAGGGTCAGTGAATCGGTGTGAGCCATCATCCACTCATCCTGGTCTTGAGCATCTTGCTCCATAAGCTGCTCCTACCTGGATAGAGACGCAAACCTTACCAAGGGTTTGATTATGGGACCCTGGCTAGAGGAGGGTAAAAGACGTACAGACGAGGCGGCTCGCTGGAGCATGATGAGGAAGCTCTGCGTGGCTCCTAAGAAGAGCTTGAAGATGAGTGGCAATAGAAGAGTCTAGTTGCCCATGCTCCATACTCCATACTCTACTACGAGTACTACTTGTACTACTTGATGACTCATTCACCCATCAGCCATCAGAAACTCAAAGAGAATAATCTGCAGGGGTATCTTGATCTCGATCTCTGATGTTGTGGTGTTTGGGCCCGTCCTTTCATAGGCGTATATTGTGAGACTAGTAGTAGAGTGCAGATAGCTAAATCAATATAAAAGGCTTCATATGTCTTTAACATAGATAGCCCTTAGTAAGCAGTCCTCAGATTGTCCGTCACAGATTCGTGACAAACAGAGTATAATTTCACATGAAGTCTTTGAATTGTACGAGTGGCTGGGCAAAGTCAGTTGTGTGTAGAAGGAAACTTTCATCAGGAGCTCCCGGAAGCAACAAATGAATGAATGCCAACCAATTCTTTTACTTGTACAAGTAGCAGAATCAGTTTTCTCGCCTTTGGTTGATGAGAATTTTCCTTCCGGGCGCTAGTCTTCGCCGCCCCAATAATCTCTACAAAGCCAGACCTATGAACATTCAGAGTCTACAAGAGGGATGCAAGAGCTTGCAACGCTGGTAGAATAATAGCCTACAGTCTGACGCACAGCCGATCCACCAAAAATCGGCCTTGGAAGCGTGATGACGGGATCAGAAAGAGGTGCCTCTGCGAGCCAGGGAGCGATGGCAGCGCCTTTGTCAGGCCAAGGAGGAGTTACCGCAACCAATCTCCATTCTAGCTCTAAGATGGGCTATGGTATGCGCCAGATTAAAGACCTCGTAGTTGATTCCGGAGCTATTATTAGGGGAGCAAGGCTAGAGAATTTGGCCAAGGTAAATTAGTTTTGCACCGGTGGAGCTCCTTGACCTTTAATCTAAAGACTCTCCTTTACCAGACTTTTTGGACGGTCGAAGAGGTTCTGGCAGAGATTAGAGATAAGCACGCACGAAATACGCTCAAGACGCTACCATATGAACTGAAGGTGCGGGAACCATCTCATGAAGCTCTCGGTGCAGGTATCTATCTTTAAGTCACCCGTTGAAGCAGCAATCCTCTCACTTTCCGTCCTCTTTAGTCGTCGCTTTTGCAAAGAAGACTGGTGATTTTGCCGCCCTTTCTCGGGTGGACCTGAGGGTGATAGCTCTAGCTTACATGTTGGAAAGAGAAAACCATGGGGTCGAGCATCTCAGAATGGAGCCAGGACAAAAGCCAACAAAGAGGTCCACGGTGTCTGTGACTCCGGGTATGGAACACTCATCTCAAGAAAAGCCTTCTGACAGCTCCCTCGACACAAACTCAGAGGCAGCCATGCACAAAGAGGATGAGTCTCCTTCACCGGTACAGGAGTTGGTCCCACCTCTGCCAGAGTACTCTCCGAAGCATGTCGGCGGAACCCCGCCTAACAGCCCCTGTCTCTTTTTAGAGGGAGCACGAGCCAACGAGATAGCAGGATCCGACACACTGTCCATGCTCCACGATCTCTCCTCAAGACTGGGTAGAGCCAATTTGGAGTGTGAAAGCGAGGTGGACGTACTGCAGCCTGATAATGTGAAAGAGGTGGGTGGCGAGGACGGGTCTTCCAGAGCTGCGAAGTCTGGTGGTGATGAAATGACAGATAATAGCCTTGAAGAAGGTGATAGCAGTATGCCTCCTATCGGTCATGAAACATTGAAGACAGAGAAGTCTTCCGAGAGAAAACCAGAACAGCTTCGATCTCGAATACTTGGAGGGTACTCTACTGGGGCGGCCACTGTGGGCCGTGCCGTAGACGATGATGGTCATGGTTGGATCTCTGAGAACAACTATGTGGGCTATTTGGACAGCCCATTTGGGAGTAAGTCAGCACAAGACACTGCTTTTCAGAGTGAAGTGGGCTGCATCACCACGGACTTTGCTATGCAGAATGTTCTAATCCAGATGGGTGAGACAGTGGTTGAGTTTGATTACTCCTCTTTCTTAAGCCTAACTTCAGCTATATAAATAGGCCTACAGCTCGTTTCGCTCGAGGGCAGGAGGATCACAAGGCTTAAACAGGTAGGTTTGCAGTGTGGGACTTATCTTAACGGCATCTAAGCTCTTGCTTTCCTCAGTGGATTCTCCGATGTTCGGCTTGCTTCAAGACCACAAGCGATATGTCCAAGGTATTTTGCCCTACGTGTGGCAGTCATACACTGGAAAGAGTCTCTGTCTCGGTCAACAGCAAAGGGGAGAAGCGGCTGCATCTTAATACCCGGTAAGATGGGTTGTACTCATTGAGCTACAACACGACCTAACCCTGGCTGCCTAGGCGAGCTCCTAATGTACACGGCAGCAAGTACTCCATCCCGAAGCCCAAAGGCGGTCGTCAAGGCGACTTATTGCTGCGTGAAGACCAGTTAATGATGGGAATCTGGCAACAGAGATCAAAGGCCTCACGAGCCTTAAAGAGCGCCTTTGGCGAGGATGTAACCTATAAGGTACAGTACTATCACTTGCGGCGCTAGCCGGTTGCATCCAATAACGACAACGCTATTCCCTAGGTCGGAATCAACGTCAAGCAACAGCCAGATATTGTCGTAGGCTTTGGTAGGAAAAATCCAAATGCTCAAAGAGGACGTGAACGCAGAGGGAAAAAGAAGCAGACCCAGCGCGATTGGTAGACTGAAGCTCAGCGGGTGTTGGCTGTCTTACCTGTACATTAGATAAATAAATGAGAGGGGACAGAAGGATGCCATATCTATTAATTCATAGTATGACTCTTTTTTGACGCCTTGCCACGTGCTCGCTCGTACTTTTGGAAAAGCACTTGAAGCTGATCTTGGAGATAGACATTCACGGCAGGCCATTCGCTGTTAACTAGTGAGAATACCGCTGTGTCTTGGTTGGCATTCTAGGTTAAAGAAGTCAATAAGACTAAGGATAAGCGGCTCGAACCTGTCTCTTCATGCGGCGTGAGGACTGACCTTGACAATCTTATTCTTGCGCAGGACACCTTCAAGAGTGAAGCCGAACCTTTTGGCACTTTTCCTCCCAGGAACGTTCTGTGCGTCCACCGCCATCTCCACTCTCCTATAGTTCTGCTTGAACAAATGTGATAGCAAGATATAAGTGGCTTCGGTTGCTGCATAAGTTGAGCGATATGCTGGAGTAACCCATAAGTTGCCTTGGCAAAAACTTGGCTTAGTCCAGATGGGATGATTATCAGTCTTTCTATGTTCATAGTCTTACCTATCTCAACCTTGAGGTTCCGAGGATCGTTATTGAGTATGCTTATCATGCCAATGATTTGGGATGTATCTCTGTCAACCTTCCAAGGCCATCAGATTCGGCGAATGCCAGCTGCAATATACGGATGAGAGGCACTCACAATGACGAATGCTTGGCCTCTGTCAGCTATAGACTCGACCAGGTTGGTATGAAGCTCTGCGGCAGTTTGATGCGGTCCAGATGGCAAATATTTCCAGATCATGTGCTCTGGGTCATAGGATGAGCCCAGAAGGCCCATTCTGAGCCCGAGAAATAGTAAAGATGGCTTAATGGTCACCCACTGTGATATGCAACATATTAGGCCCAGCTTACTTTCTCTCTCCGTTAGATATGCGATGGAGCTCCTCGGCATCAAGAGCTGAGGCTGGTCTTAGGGATACCTTTACTCCATCTCCTTGGAACCCCTCCGACGATGGCTTCAGTGGCAACGATTTAGCCCTTTCTAGTAGCTCATCGTAGAGCAGTGCCTTGGGAGCTGAGGAGTCAACTGCTAGGCCCATTGCTTCCTGCTTCATACGATCAAAGGACCCGCCGAAGTATAGCAGGGAGAAGACTGCTCCAATGGTGACTACGAAGACTGCACACCCGGCAAGGATCCCTATCTGGGCCCCAGGTGTGAGGCCCAGAGAAAACGGCTCCGTCATGTTGTCCTGCTGGAAGAATTCCAATAGTTGTTAGTACGGAAATGAGGTTTTCCCAGGACAGTCTTACAAAATGGCATAACTCTTACTTTAGTTGCTCATGTAGGCTGCACTTTAAGCCTTGTCTATTATAAAGGAGAGGTATGTCTCCCATCAAACGCAGGGACGGAGAGACACAAATCAATCTCTTTGAGGCGAAGAGGACGCTGCAGACGGAGCTTGTGTCTGCGCCTTCTTCCTGATGGCACAAAATGATGTCCAGAAAGATTCATTTTCACCGCAGAAGGTGGTAACGGCCTTGTTAGCCTCTTTTTCAGCTTCAGCTTCTGTTGCTCGTCCTCTGCGATTCTATTTGGCGGCTGCTTTTCGACGATGGCGCAGGAAATGACATTCTGCTTCTACTCAGCTCAACAGACATAGATAAACCCCATCTTCCACCCTCCATTGGCAGCATTTGCTCTCAAGAATCCTGCTGGTATCTATGCCGGCTTCTTGCACCTTAAGAGTCTGCTCGTAGGTGCACTGTAGTCTGGCTTTTTAACGCAGCATGAATCAGCAGGACAGTCAGTTGCTGAGCAGATCTCAGCTGTTAGAGGAGATCGAGTCGTGCAGACTAGCGCGAGCTGCCTTACTACGGGAGAACATGACACTTTTGGCTGACATAAGAGAGGCTGAGTATAAAGAGAGGCTACTCAAGGCCAAGATCAGCAAGTATCAACACAACATAGACGCAGCCAAGGTACGTTGACTGCCTCTGATCTTCCTAGGTCCCTATCACGCTAAAGACCTCTGTCAGAAGCGGATAGCGTCTTAGTGTTGGGCTCATGGACAGCATAGAGAACTTGATTTATGCCGATCGGGAGCTGAAGAACCTTCACGGACAAACTCACTTCAGTTTAACAAGGACGGCTTCTCCAGTTAGCTCAAGCAAATCACCTAACATAAGGGAAGCGTCACCCCACAGCAGACGCTAAGCGCGAGGAGCACAATGTGTGGATTATCGATAGCTGATCAAAAATGTATATAGTACTAAATAGAGTCTGTTTGATATCCGGCTAGGCTCCGCCGAAGCACCAGAGCGCCGCCCAGACCGACAACCTACAGTTGACAGTGAAGGGGAACTGAGAGCTGACCTTATGATGCGTTTAGTTCCTGGCGTGCAACTTACCAGGAAGACGTTAACCATAAAGCAGAAGAGCCCAAGCACGCCTAGCTTATCGTGTATATACGTCTCAATGTCTCCTGCTGGCCACTCGGGACACTGTCCACATGGTGCCAACTAGGCAGCAAGCGCTGTTAGTTTAGACCAAGGGCCGCATCAACGATTCAGTAAATCTTACCAAAAGTTCCGATGAGTTTAATGACGGGATAACGGTACTTCCAGGGTGGCTACACGTCTTATTTGCACCGTGTGGCCACATGCAGCTCGTCCACTGTCCTCGCTCGTCCCTTGTGACTCCAGTGCACCCTATTGCTGGAGTTGAGCAGTTGCTGCACTGATAGAGATCCGCTGCACAAGCGATCTTGCCGGCTGTCCCGTAGCAATGTCTGAGAACCCAGGTATTGATAGCTCACATTACGAGGTGCTGAGAGCACTTACCCAGCTCTTGATCGCTGTATTTGCTGGCCAGCGTTCTCGAGAAGACGAAAGCCGCTACTCCACAAGTTACAAGGAACAAGCCAACTAGTATAACTGCTATGATGTACTGGAGGTGTGCAAGGGGGATGAAGTCAGAAGAAGTCAGACCTCAGAAGGAATGGAGATAGATGCAGCCTTACCATTAAGAGAAGACCTCTGCTCTTGGCCTTCGAACCAATTATTCCGATCAGTGCTGCCACGCACAGGATTCCGCCCTCCACAAAGAGAAGAATTCCTGCATCATTGAACCAAATCGAGCACATAATTGCCGTTGAGATCTGACTGTGAACCTGACAGCGAGAGATCTCCAATTTGAGGGGACGGGTTCCTTACCTATCCACCCATGATCGGGGTCCACCGCTCTTTTGCCCTTCCAGTAGAACCCACAGAGGGCAAGACCTAAGGGCAAGTAAGAAGCATGCACGTCAGATCGTAGATCACATTGTGCATTTAGCAGCACGAGCAAGCAGCTTACCGGATCCCACCAGTATTAAGAGAGTATTAATCAGGGTAAGCATGTCCCTCATCACGATTGGGACCGTCAAGATCCGGATGGTCAATGCCGCAGCGCACAGCAACAGGAAGAGGACAAAGCTGCTTGTCGCTCCCAGAATGAAGCCAATCCGCTACAAGAGGTACTTCAGCACCCGGCTGGACCCTTCCGTGGTAAAGAGATCTAAGTCTCACCTTGACATGCGACAGCAGCTCTGGATAAGTCTTGCAGCAGTCACTTGACCTAAACCAGTCGAATGCGGCATCATTCCAGTGGTGCTTGATATAGATCTCCATCGCAGACTAAAGAAGTTATGCCAGAGTTAGCTCGTGGAGCACTGAAGTAGGTGTCCTGTTGATACCATTCATTACCTGAAAGGCGAATGACACTGTGATCACGAACACTAGTGCCGCCATCAAACACAAAGAGGTGTAAAAAAAGAGCTTCAAGAGCCCATACTTCTCCTTCTTTGCGCCAATGGCGCCCGCGAGGCTTGTTAGGGTTATGACCCTAAGATGTAATAGAGTTTGTTATCGTCACCTCACGATTCTAGGAAGGAAGCCTTACCCTCCTAAAAGAGCCTGGGATAGCGCAACGCTGTCCACCTGTCTAGTGAGAATGAATAGGTTGAGCCCCAACCCAAACAGTAACGCGCCAAAGATGGCAGTCAATGACGTGATAAGTAAAAGCAAAGCGTTGGCGCTAAGGAGCCAATGGCGTCTTTCTGGATCTTCCTCGGCCTTGTCCAGAGAGATAAGGCTCATGACACTTTTGTGAATCATTGTATGGCAACCAAAAATGCCGCTATGGCGCACTCGTCTCAGCTCCCTAGGAACTAGTGCCCCTTATAAGAGCAGCGGGGTTTGGACATTATAAGGAGCCCAGACAGCAGTCCGCATCCAACTTCTCCTCGTTGACCAAGTGATGGCAACCAAGCTCGGCGATGGCTGTTCGTCTGTGAATCAAGGTTAACAACAAGCTACAAGTCTCCGAGGCTCATCATCAGCTTCATCATCACAAGCGAGAGAGCGAAGAGCGAACAAAGAACAGTGGCACACACAACCCAACCAGCAGCAAATTAGGAAGAACTTCAGTCTGAGTCTCGGGTCTAGTAAGACTCGGTTGACTTAATGGCATCAAACCACCTCAGTCCCCCTATTTTAGATGGTTGGTTGCTCTTGATTCGGGTCATAAACAACAAGAATAACTGGGGTCATCGCGCCAGAAACCAAAGGTCGTGGACTTCTGCTGATGATAAGAGGAGCAGATTATTATCATCTGGGTCAGCGCCATCATCATCATCAGGTCGCTAGTTCCTAGCTGGCGGTCATCGACAGCCCCTGCATCGTTCATTTCCTCCGACTGTCATAGCCTCTGACATCGTTTACTTCCCCCATCCGTCATAGCCTTAGGCAATCTCTCATCTCCCTGACTGTCATAGCTTCATGCTGGCATCGGTCTTTCCGGCGTCCGTCATAGCCTCAGACGTCGTTCCTTTCCCTTTTCCCCCATAGTTCTTCCGAGTTTCGCAGCCCTGTCACCACCTCTCAAGGAGTAGGACCACATTTTTGCACTGACATTCGCCATCAGCATTTCCAATTATGCAGAACCTAATAATCTAATATCTTGGTTACTCCAGATTACTGTTCGGAGTTGAATGGCGACAAAACTTGGCTCTAACCATCCTATCGAAAGCGTATACAATGCATCACTCGATGGGGTAGATGAGCTCCTGCTTGGCGTCATTTGCTCTTGTGATCGTCGAGAAGCCCATCTGAAAGCTAAACGGTAGGGCATCTTTGGAGAAGGCTATCCGCTGACATATCAAAATGCCCGAAGTAAACCAACCTAATCGCTCGAGCCAAGAGGGGACCAAGCTTCCTTTCTTGCGGCTAGGCTTCTGGATAAGATGGCTTCTTAAGTTGGCAGTGTCCCATTCACCACCGTGACACTTCGACGCTCTCCGAACAGCACGCCATGGTCAAGGGTTAGAAATGAATGTTCTGCTCTTTGCCAGCAGCAACAGTCTTTTAGCGGTTGGTGATGCCATCCATCCTTGCTCCTACTCCGTGCTGGTCGTGGCAAACGCGTACAGTTTTTTTTCCTTCATGTAAGCAAGAACTCTGGGGTCCAGAAGCGGACTCATGGATTCTTCATCTGACATTGATCTAATTTTTGTCGATGAGCAATCCGTTAGAAAGTCTAGCTTCCTAATGGAGAAATTGCGTCCAGCAGGTACTTGCGGAAGGTCCACTCCGACACGGCGGACCACCACTATATCTGCCTGCGCTATAAGGTCGTCCCCTCGTTTCCATTTTCCAGCCATGAGATCGCTGTAGGTATCGCCTCCGAGAAGTATAGAGAAGTGGCAATGTGGATACGTCTCACGTAGTTTTTCTACCACGTCTATTGTGCCTACGCGGACTTGTTCTGGGGGTTGTCCCAATGCCTCCGCTTGATGGAGGGCATCTAACACCACGGTTTTCTCAATGTCAAGCACCCTAACATTACCTGTGTAGCCATCCGTGAGACAAGCCATAGCTGGGTAGATCGCTTAACCATCCTTACCTCGAGTATTCACGATGGAATTCTCCACAAAAGCGATCTCACACATTCTCATCCTATCCTCAAAAGGAGCGAGCTCTTGCTTCGTTTGGTATATATGCTTGTAGACTGGAAGAACCCACAGCTCATCAAACTCGTTCGAGAAGTGCTGAACAATGCCCTGATGGCCGCCACGCCCAGCTGGAGGATTGGCCGATAGCCCGTAGAGAAGAACTCTCTTCGGAGCATCCATCGCTCTCACACACCAACCGAGCTCCGTTCTAGCCTTGAAGTCGAAAGTTGCCCTCCTTATCTATCTTAGCTTTGAAGCCACTCTAGTATCATTCGTCATCCGACGCTCCTTGCAAGTATGTCCTCTCAAGCCCCAAGGGAGACATGACTACGAGGAAACAAGTAAGTGCCATAGACTGCAGACGAGCGCTGAGCCTTCAGACCGTCAGCCAACAACCAGCCGGCAATCCAAAGAATGATGGAAGCCACTTCTCCCCAATCTCCCATTCTATGATAGCTGCTAACGTACCTCTAAGGGGAATATCTTTAAGCTTGAGAAGGCATATAGTATTATCGTTAGTGGGTGTATGCTTAAAGGTTCAGGAAGAAGGGGGTTACATACTATTGCTAGAGTTGAGATGAACGTCAGCGGAGCATTTTCCTTGAGCTGATCATTGACCTGCACCTCGATCTTCGGCTCTTCTCTTCCAAACCGCGCTGCAGACACTTCTCACACCTTGGTGCTGCCGCCTCACGTGCGGCCTGGCCTCCTGTGTCTCTCATCTATGTAGGTAGAAGGGATGACTTTGTGACGGTTCGACCAGGGAAGCTCAATGGGATAAGCTTCACCGGCTCGCTTAAGGAACTACTGAGACAAGTCCAGGCCATGCCAGGACAGCCAGGTGGCACTGTCAAAGAATGGAGACATCATAAGGCCAGTTAGGAGCTGCAAGCCACCATGCAAGACATCAACGCCATAAAATTGGCGGAGGGGCAGACCCCTTCGGCCCTGTTAGCCAGGATATTAGAGGACCGTGTGGAAAGCGAGCGCCAGGAAAAACTATACAAGAGGGAACTTAGGAGAAGAAAGAGGATCGAAGAGAGTAAGATAAGACTTGGACAGGAGTCTGAGTGGCCTCAACTTCATCGGTTCAGTCGAGCTCAGCCCAAGGTCGACATACATGAGAATCCTTTCTGCGAAGAGCGACAGCTCGAGGACCAAAAGCACATGCGGAAGATGACAGAGCGCCTGAAGGCTGAGATTAAGCAACCTGAAACAAACTCATCAATCCGACCCACCCCTTCATGGACCCACAAACTAGAAAGGTAACTACTTTCGAGAGACGTTAAAGAAGTGGGCCGCATGGGCTGATCAGTGCACGTGTTGTCTTTCCACCTTGGCTCTATCTCAGGAGTGCGCTGGCTGCAAACCTGAGTTCTGCCTCCACCAAGCACTTTGGCCACCGTCCAGAAGTAAGCTACCCTATACGTCCTCCTCTCAATACCTTGATAAGCCTAACTCTGCCCATCTCCCGATTTCGTTAGACATCACAGCGACATTTCAACCCTCTCACTATGGGAGCCGAGAACCAACCTGACGTGAGCAAAGGGATGACAGTGACAGCAAGGAACCACGCAGCTAAGCACAAGAAGATTGGAATGAGCGTGGAGGAGTTGGCTTTCCTATTCTCTGAATGTAAGATGCTTATCTGTGGCACTGAGGGGGAAACCCATTGTTGCAGCTAACCTTTGCTTTCCTTGACTCTGGACTTTACTATACCTTTGTATTCTTCACTCTCGCCATTACTTTGGCACCCAAGCCGGAAAGGATAGTCCCGAACCAGCAACAGAGCTGCCGTCGCTAGTAGCTGCTGAAAGCTCTCCTCCGCAGACTCCCAAAAGCAATATGGCTCCAGAGAAGATAAAAGAGCTTGTAAGAAGGACGAGCTGTAAATCCTCTATTGTCCAAGTTCCCAAAAACCCCTTTCGGCGAAGTTAGCTGTTCCCAGGATTATGTCGCTTCTATCTCTGGTGTCTCGCCCGCTCTTAGACTCTCCGTTCCCTCTGTCCTCCCGTTCCAATGACCCTCCTCAGGTTTTGACGCTGCTCTGTCCTCTTCTCCTGTCCGGCTTGATTTACAGGAGAAGAATTTCTACGTCTCACTCTCGAAGGAGCACAGCGCTAGACTCCCGTCTTTTATCCATCAACGGGATGAAGACCTCAGCCTCCGGCAGAGGATAGAGATCTTCAGAAAGAAGGCAGCTGGAGTTGAGCCCCTTATATCGTCCACTCTCCTTCAAACCGTTGAAAAGGGCACATTTTCTAAGAAGAGAGTCCCGAAGTTCCGTAGTATGCAGCAGCAGGTTGAAAGTGAAGAAATTCGAGAGCTCTTCAGGCGAGAGAAGGAAAGACAGGAGAGGCTCCAGCGGAAGATTGAGCACCATCGACGTTTAGTGGAAGAGGAGCGGTAAGCTGCGCGTGCACTCTCCCTTCTCCAAATCCTTCCCTAATAACAATGGCTTATCTTCAGATATGGAGTCCCTTACGTTAAGCCTATCCATCGGCAGCAGAGAGGTAAGGATAATGAGACCTTGCCTCAGGACACTAGCGCTGAACAGGCCTTAGGACTTGAGGAAGTTGGTCAATCGCCAGCGCGCAGCACTCAATCTGACTCACATGGCCCAAATGGAGTCTAGATGTCTTCTCGTGTCCAACGTCTGTACTTCACTGCCGAATGAACACATCTTCAATGCCAGGAGCTTAGACAGGGATGGGCAAAGCGATTAAGATGATAGATGACGGTTCCCGGCAAGACAGGAAGCACCGTTATTCAGCCCCATGTATGGAGAGAAAACAATTACTATTTATAAAGATGATCCACTATCCCTTCCGCGGCTCTTAGTGGTCTCATTCGTAGCCCTTTGCGCAGCTGCGGCCTCGACAAGCTCATCCAATATTCTTCCCATAATTTTGAAGAACACTCGTTCGTAGACAGGCGAGCTTTCCTCAATGTGATGGATCCCGTTTGCCCTTTCTGAGAGAGAGGTAAAAGGCGCAGGAGACTCTGCTCTCGGTCCTTGAATATCCCATTCTGCACCTTCGCCACCGTTGAAGACAGCCGTCTCATCACCTTCTCTCTCTTCGAAGCGCGAGGGTGGGCAGTCGGCAGTTGAATCGTATTGACTGTTTAGTCTCGACATCAGAATCTCCGCTGTGTCCTGAGTCATTGATGGCTCTTCTTGGTTCCATGACTTGGGAGAGATGCCTTCCACTGAGCTTGTCTCAGCCTCTAAGGCGAACTTCTCGAGAAGACTGCTTGTTTTATCCCAGTCTCTTATGGGAGGATTTGACGCCCAGAAACCAGGAGGAGACGCAGGGGCGGAGTCGTAGCCATCAAAGCTTGAGCGGCCACTTCCGGGCGAGGTAGCAAGGATGTTAACATCCAACGAGATATTTAAAGGCTTCACAAGTTTCTTCACTTGTGTATCGTTAAGTACAGCATTTACATCCGGCAAAAGAGGATCTGTAGAGTCACTTAGGCTCTTCATCTCCCCTACTCCGTCCAGTGCGAGCGATCTGGATAAAGAAGTTGAGGGTGCCTGGCCCTTTGGTTTAGAAACAGGTTTCGGAATGCTGAAGCTAAAGTTTTTCCGGATCTGGTCTCTGCTCGCGGTGGAGAGACAAGGATTGTCAATTGGCAATTGTTTAAGGTGGCCACCAGTCAAATAATAAAAGCACAATGCCAACGGGTTCCAATCGTACGCTAGCTAGTCGGCCTCAAAACGTCGTCTAAAGGTCAGGAAAACACTGCCATACTTAACGAGGAGAAGGAACAAGTTGCGGACTACCTAGTAATCTGCTCGCATTTCTTGATACCAATCTCCAGAGCAGAGGGGTCGTCCAGGTTATCTCTGCACATAATCTGCGCTATTTCGAAAAGTGATAGACCGGTTTGAACTCCTTTCTTCAGCAGCAGACCGGCAATCTTGAAATTTCTAAGGCAGATGTCACGTAGTCCGGACAGTCTCTTTCGAAGCATTCTCACGTCTTCTTCTACGTCAATCTTCTCAACGTACTCCCGCGCTCGTTTGCTTAGGGGATTCTTTATCTACAAAATTAGAGCCATTAATTAGTGCAGGTGTCAATTTTTCGAGTTGTGCCCAACGACTTCTTCTCCTCCCCGTTTCCCAGTACTGTGTGAGCTCATGCCATTGTCTTCCATAGTGACTGTTAATTCCTTCCTCGAAGCTGCCAGACGGTTTTTCTCTCAGCCACTCCACGATCCAGATCATCCAGATTCTATGTACTTGACGTAGAATAATGTATCACTGAAGAACTAAACTGAAGTCCACCCACATGATTCTCCCCTTGTCTATGTAAGGACGGTTGATAGCGGGTTCCCTTATTCAAGCACCAACTAGTGTTCCCCTTTGAAATGGTAAACTATCAATCGTACCTGGGGCCAAGAGAACCAGCACCAATCGCACCACGCAACGTCAATCTTGTCAGGCATACAGTAACCGTGATCAATAGGGACGAGACGGAGAACTCTCTCTCCCGTTAAGGAATCCCTTTTTTTCACCACTAGGAGGTTCGCATCGTGCCTATCCGTATTGATAATCCGGATGTCAAAGAGGGCAATTTTCTGAAGTTCTGAGTCCGAGAACATGCTTGGAGAGAGATTACTCATCACGTCATGATGCTCAACGAATTCTTGCAGGGAGCCAGGTTTTGGTTCTCGATGTGCTCTTTCCATCCTAAACCGGAGGGTAACAGAGATTGAGATGCTAACAGAGTAACTGCAGCTGTAAACGAATGACCAAAGCATACGTTAAGCGAGCAACGTAAGGGCTAGACTGGGGAGATGCGGAGGGTTACATAAAGTTCAAAAACTACATGTGTTCTCAGAGGGAAGAGGGCGCAACGTGGTCAAAAGAGGCTTTGAGTACGAGCACTCACCCTCTGACAGCGGGATAGTTGAATGCCGGATGATAGCACTCTACTAACCCTGTAGGTGGGACCCCAGCGAAGCGGCCATGGTCCAAAAGGAAGGCCGCTACCTCCCTTTCACAGGCTTCGCCAGCAAGAATCCCTTCCCTTAGGCCAACCTGGGTAGCAGCGAAGGTAAGGTTCTGCAAAAACTCTTTCTATCTTAGAGGGGCAAACATATTTAGGTGACAAATATAACAGTGTAAATGAGATGGGAAAGCGAGGACAGAAAGATGCGGCGGTCACCTGTCCATTTCCTATTTGCCCTATCAATCCCCTAGGGTTGCAGTCTGCAAAAGGTTCTTCATCCCTAGGCTTAAAGCAGGCGACATAGCGCTTGTACGAGTCTTTCATAAAGTACGTTCCTCCCTGCCCCTCCATAGCTAGTACCGGGGCATAGCCAAGGTCTAGACCCCTCTGAACCTAGGACTCACAAGTATGAGGTGCCTCGAGTCAAACGAAACAAGGCTACAACGAGTCTGACTAGAGATACGAAGAGAGGTTGGTTTTTCTGCTAGTTAAGTCGTCTTGCATTTCATCTGTTAAAGTCATTGTACTATTCGAAGAAAACTAGAGATGGAGAAAATGAAGAGTCTACCTGATGAAAGACTTTGAGCAACTCTCTTGGGCATGGCTGGCCTGCATACATCTCCACAAAACAACGATTCTGTTTGCCGACGAGTGCTGAAAGGGTGGAGACGATTACCGTCGCCCCATCCTGGGCGACGAGACGAATTGCAAGGACGAGAAATGAGTAGAGAGTCAAAGGCACAGCTTAAGAAAAGGTGGTCAGGCGCACTTTGGCCTTATTTTAGCGGGAGGAGGGTTCGACTACGACCGATGCAAACAGGATCACAGGGCATGAGCTATAGTGCCTTGGTAAGGGAAACAGCTTTACGCTGATAAGAGATAACGTCGGTCAAGGTTGGATAGGAAGAAGATAGTGAGAAAGTCCGAGACTGGGAAGATAAGCACCAGGGAGTGAAATGATCAACACCGAAGCTCGTGACCTTACCTTGTAAATGCCGCATTCCTGAAGGCTATGTGTGTTCTTCAGCTCCCTGCCCTTATAGAATAGCCGCTGGCGGTCCACTGGGATATGAGTGTAGGCTGCTAACTGGTCTTTGACATCCTACGCCAACGTCTCACCATCCAAACTACCTTCACAACTTTGGATGAATGTCTACCTTTACAGAGCACCAGACTTTCACGTCGAGTGGCCGTTTTCGCCCTGAGAGATCACGAATATCCCGGAAATACAGGCGAAGCCTCCTATGTGGACCCTCCGCATAACCTGCAGCGCCGGCTGAGACTTACGCTGAAAGTATGAACATCCATGCATTTGTTTTACCTCCTGGGAGGGAATGAAACATCACTGCCAGCGCCTTGGCACACTTAGTGCCAGGCTTATTGAAAGTCTTCTGACCTTAGCGACCGCCAACACGAAGTAACGAAAGTCTAAGGTATCTGAAACCTGCCCCTCTTCATCTGGCTTTGCACTATGCACTACGACACCATAGTGCATCGAGAGCCAAAAATGGATCTCTCAAGAGACCAAGGCTCCAGAGAGTTCAAATGTGGTTGGCAGAAACAGAAAGGATTGATGTGCTCACGAGCACTGGAAGATATCGCTACCGACCATCGTAAAGCCGTCCCTGCCCGCAGAAAAGTCCTCCGCCCTGTAGCCACAACCAGTGCACCCACCCACTGGCAGCAATTCCTGAGGATCACTAGTGGATCTCAGCAAGAACACTCCCGCCGCATGACGCTAGAGTGAGAGAACGCCAACAAGCACCTGGACCCCACGGAGAACTCCTAAAGTATCAGAGTCTGTCTCGCTGGAAAGAGTAGAGATCTTGAAGACCAAAGAGATGCAAGGTCGGCTATCTCCGACGTGGTGTCGCCAATCTTTGTCATCAAGTGAACGCGCTGGGCTCTGCATCTGTGATCCCTTGGTCAGATCATGAGCGGCCCCGTGTCTCCAGTCTCCATCAGCACTTTCCTGATGTATTGCTGCTGTCCTACAAGACGAGTGGGCGAGGATGAAACATTTCCTCTCTTGCCGCTGTGAAATCATGTATCCTTTGCATTCTGAATAATAGCAATCCCTCTTCAGAATACCAACCTGTTTAGTGAACTGCAGTCAAGAACAGGGCGGATTATTGTACTGTACCAAGGGCTAAGGGTGCGTTGTCCTTGTTAGGTACAGTACAGTATACTGCGAAAGCTTCAATTCAGGGAAGGTTTCCGTGGGGAAAGTTCTGCTGCATCAGCTTCTGTCATTGATTGACCTTGGGCAAACCAACCGGCAGACTTTGGATCTGGACGGAGATCTCAACAGCTCGTAGGAGGGAAGTCTCCGAGCTCCATGCCAAGGGGTCAACTTGCCTGTGTGCTGCTAGAGCCGGACTGCAAGTAAATCGCAAGCTACCTCGACCGGCGGCAGATATCTGCTATTAATGCGGCCGAGCCCAATCTCATTGGGCTGTAGGCTTCAAGATGGTGGACAGCTTGTTTGACAGCCACATGCCCTTTGACGATGACCACGTACCTGCAATTCAGGAAGAAGAACCCCAAGTCACCACCATTGAGACAAAACAAGCTCCAAAGCCCACCCTGAAGCGCTCGCGGAGGCCAGGAAGCTCGGTTGAAGCTTGTGCAGCTGCAGCATTCAAAGCCTTTGCCCAATCCTTACGCGATTATGCCACGCATTTAGATACGCTCGCCCAAAATCGACAATCCAGCTTGAGCATTGACCCTGACGCCCGGCTTGGGGCTAGTTCCAAGAAAGCTAATGGGAAAAAAAAGAGAAGATACTCAGAGCTGCTTGCTTCCACGTAAGTACACCATCAAAGATGGGCTGTTCGGCTCTCCTGACCCTCATATGCCCTGATCCTTTTCTATGCAGCGGCTCTTCCAGGGAAGAGCTAAGTGACCACTTCGTCCCTTCGACTACGGACCCTTGGCACACTCAGCTTGATGTCTGAATGGTTAATGAATTGGAAGCTTAGTTCGTCGCTCCGGCACTTCTACCCCCATCCTTGCCCTGTGGTGAGGGAGGGAAGAGGTAACTGTCTCCTTGAAGACGCCCATCGTGTAACCTACGGGACCTTTATTTATTGATAAAGTATGAACTTTCGGCAACTCCTGATGATTAGCCTTGTAGGCCCACGTCTTCAAAGCGATCTCACAGAATCAGCAATATGTTATCGGCCAGACGTGGTTCAATATTGCGCCAACAATGCCCTGCGAGAGCGGTAGATACACTTATAGCGCTGCAATAGTGACTCTAATACCCCGCAAGGTCGTAGCCAACTTTGTTGAGGCACTCCAAGAATCGTGCAGCGTTGACTGTCTCGACATCCTGCCGGGCCATCTCCCCAACCATAAGAAGCTTCTTGATACCAATTGGCTGCAAAGATAACAGGTTAGCTTCCTAGATTTCATGTTAACAAGGACCGACACTAGGGGAAGGAGCCACCCAGCTGTAGAGTTGGTGTTTGTAGCGAGGACAGTAAAAAAAAGTGGGAAAGGGACGGGGTGAACCTGATTCATGCTGTGAGCTAGCTTGTCCAACTCGCCCTGAGAAATTGGATACTCTCCATCGCCCAATACCTGGAAAGCATCGTGTTCAGATAACATAGTAAACAACATCGCGCTTAGCTTGGTATGATTGCTATGGAAGGAAGACTTACCGCTCTTATCTCATGCGGTGGCTGGACCATGGGAACTTGTAGTGTCATATCAAAGACCTTGGACAAGCCAAGCTCGTCCATCACCACTGGTACAGCTGTGATGCCGATGACTAGTAACCTGTTGCCCTCGATATCTGGCTGCCTATTGATCATCACCAGGAGCGACTGCAGCACTGTATTGGAAAATCTTGGCCCAAGACGTACGTAGTCTAAAGAAAAAAGAGTCAGGTAGGACAAACGAGAGAAGGCCGTGAAACTCCTCCAGACGCAAATCCACGAATAGGTTAGGTGATGGCAGGATAGGGTAAATCATAAAGCAACAGAAAGAAGACACGCGATCAGAAGGAGGGAAAGAGAAGAAGTTCCACGACAATTATGTCCACATTTATAAGCAAGAACTTAGCATCATCAAGCGCAGACAAATCAGACGAAGGTTCTCTGACCAAGAATTCGCTCCATATCATCGATGATTATTATGCTCAGTGGAGACCTGTAAGCTTCCTGGAAGGTCTGTCAAGTAAATCGAACCCCTCTGATCAGAATAGAGCAGCGAGGAACGTAGAAGATCATACGTCATTCGGCTTACCGAATGAATTTTGTTACTCTTTGTGGATTCCTGATAGCCAACAAGATCAGACGCGCTGATCATTCTGACTAGTGGGAAGTCACTTTCCACTGCAAGAGCAGCCGCGAGGGCAGTTTTTCCGGCCCCTGGATCCCCTTCCAACAATACAGATAGCAAGGGTGTCCGCGGGCTCTTTCGGATCTATGGGACGAGGACATTGTCCACAGTATGCGGATTAATTGTGAGATGGAGGTGAGAGAGTGAGATACGACGGGAAGACATGAGAGTAGTATGGCCTTTCGTGGCCCACCTGTTCAATGACAGTTCGCAAGGTGTTCATCAGGGATGTGAAGGTGCTGCCGTACGGGATGATGGAATTCTTGTAGTATCGAGTAAGCTGATCTACAGGGGAGCCAAACTTCGGCTTCACTTCCGTCAGGGCCTTGTCGAAGTCTGAGAGAAGGAGCTAAATAGAGCTGTTAGTACCAGTTTTTCATGCTTTGCGCCCTATCCCCGCATTGAGTCGACCATCCTCTGGATTTATCTACGTATTTCAACTCAAGTCTTCTATGTAGGAGCCCCCGTTCAAGGTCCTGTGAATCCTCTGTCCCTTTCTGATCCCAAATTCACTCTATTTAGACAGTCATCAGCCTCCTCACCCCCTCGTGCTGCTTAGTTCTGACGGAGAACAAAATTCTGACCTGAGGTTTATAATTCGGATCCACTTGGAACTTCTTTCCATCGGTGCCTCTAACCATAGCATGGGAGAATGCCGCTCGAACAAGACCCTCAATCTCAGCACCACTGAAGTTCTTCGTCCTCAGGGCCAGGTTGGGAGTTTCAGGGTTGAAAATCCCTTTTAACCCGCTGTCAATGTCGGCCAGAACCTCCGGAGAGAGGAGGTTGTTCTCCCTAGCCCTCTTAGTGTGAATGTGAAGAATGTCAGCTCTCCCTTTCTCGTCTGGCAGGTTGATTTCTACATGCACTTCGAGTCTGCCAGGCCTCAGTAATGCCTCGTCTATCATGTCCTTCCGGTTCGTCATGCCGATGATAAGTATGTTGTTCAAAGAGTTGACACCGTCTATCTTGCTGAGGAACTGGTTTACGATAGAGTCGCTAACTCCAGTTCCGTCTCTAGACGAGCCTCTCTGCTTGGTAATGGCGTCAAGCTCATCCAAGATAATGATGTGGAGGTCACTCTCCTCTCCCAATTCCTAGGAGAGCGTGTCAGCTAACAGTTTTGCTATGGCCGTCATCGTCTTGTGACGAAGGGCCTTCTCCCTTAGCCTTATTCCTCCGACCACCTTCTCTGTCACAAAGAGACGGAGCTTTTGTTGTCCACGTTCACATCAATGAGTACATTGCTGTCCTACTCAACTCCTATGGTCCCCTGGCAAGTATCTTCTTCAACCCCTCTGGGGCTAAGCAATCTCGGGCTAACAAAACCTCAGGAGTTACAAGCCCACAGTAGATACCTGATAATCTTTTTCTGCGTCGGCGAAGAGTGCTCGAATGTTCTCTTCGGACTGTCCAACGTATTTGTTCAAAATTTCTGGGCCGTTCACGATCTTTGGTTCCTTTGCATTGAGGACCTTCCCGATCTGACGGGCAATGAGGGTCTTTCCGCAGCCGGGAGGCCCGAATAGTAGCATTCCTGATGGTCCAGACCGTCATTGGAAAAGAGACTTGGAATAAAGGAAAGTCTCCTCTAACTCACCTCGGACGTGGTTGATGCCCATCTGCGCCACCAGGGATGCAGGATAGAGGCGGGAAGCAAACGCTCTTCGGAATATATCGTTAAATTCCTTGTCAAGACCTCCGATCCCCAGCTTCGTAAAATCAAAGTCAGGTGTAAAGAGCTGTGAGGCTTGCCTATGTGTCAAAATGGAGGACGAGGAGGGTTTGTTACTAATATTACTAAGAGGAAACTCTCCTTTGCTCTCGCTGCCCTGGCATTTCCTCTTTTCGCCTTACCTAGCTACCCCCACACCTACTGCTCTTCTTATGTCAGGCGCGCTAGACGCTATGCACTTACCCCCCGGTTTTGCCAGTAAACTTGACTGGAGTATCTGATGTTTTTGTAAAGTCAATGTCCGTATTCTTCATTATCAGACCCCGATGGATGGCCATGTAAGAGGGAGCAGATTCGGTAGCTCCGGTGCTAAGGGATACATTCTTCAAAGATGTCACCTTCACACGGTACGCTCTCCCAGCAAAATCTATGGCAAACTATCAAAAAAGCACACGGTAAGACAAAAGTATACTTTCAAGGAAACCGGACACTTTTCGCATCGAGAAAGTACCATCTGTCCAACTGTCATCACTTGGTTTCCAAATATTGCCTTAACCCGGCTGCTCAGCTCAGCTACGTCTATGGTAATCATCTCCTGAAGTAGTAAGATGATGGTCAGTCAGGTAAATGGTACCTCTAGAGAGACAGGTTCTCAGTGGTTCGCGCTAAAGCACGAGGAAGAGAAGCAAAAGAATCGAGAGGAGCAGATGACCATACAGAATGAAAGGAATAGCATTCTGTACCTTTACTCCTTTGGTGATCAACTGGAGTTCAAGCACCAGGCTCTGCAAAGCAACATCGGCAGAAGGGATGAATGGCACCAGGCTGACCTGAAAGTCATGGCCCCAAATCAGCCCTTGGCGCAGTAGAGAGCACTGTTGCAGAGTTACCTACCACTGTTCCAAGAGATAGCATTGCAGTTTGTCGTTGAGGCCCAGAGAAAGCGACAGAACCTTCAGCAACTTTGTCGTTGGGCCTGCATTGGGCCAATTCATTGAGGGTGCAGTCATGAGAAGAAAGTCTACATTGAGCAGTACCGGACAGTGAAGACCCAGTCCCCAACAGACACGTTGATGCCGTGAAGATTTACAACCTCATTGCTCAAAAGACTGTTCGGTGGTGAGCTCCGTATGCGAGCAAAGTCCCTGTAGCTCACTTCAGTCAGCTCGCAACCAATCAGCGGGATGAAGGGTACTTACGCATCGTTGACGTAGACACAGTTGGTAAACGCCAAAGAGTTTGCTGGCAAATTGTCAACCTTGAGATTATAGCCTTCTGGCCCTCGAGATCTTTCTGGTGCCCTCATCTGTGTCGATCAAGCGATGTCCATTAAGAAAACTCGGCTTAAGATGTGGGCAAGTGAGCAAAGTATAGAACACCTACCTTCCGCTTGCTTGTCCTTCCGACCTTTTTGGATCCCAGGGATGGAAGAGTTACCACAGTGAAAGGTTTCCTGGTAGCTCCTCAGCTTGCAGCTAATGGCCGCACAGAGTATCTCCGCTGTCCGCTGGCGGGAGGGAGAGATCTTTGACTCTTATGCCTGCCGCCTGATGACCGAGCATGGGGAAGTCACACCTCTTTGGCTTGTTGGATGCAGGATGGTGGGAAGCCTGCCCAAACATCATCACAACGGCTTTTCTCCAGGTCTTCCACCAAGGAAGCTAGGTCCCTCAATCTCCTGCTACTTCTGGCGTGACAAAGTGCCAACAGGTTTCGTGTTGTGGATCCCTTATAAGGCCGTTGACGGCTAGCTTCAGGAGAAGCCGTTACGCTGCCCTTTAGCTTCACTCTTAGGCCGCGGATGACCAGCCCTCGTCCGAACGCCAGTAAGAAGAGCCGTAGAGTTGGAGTCTTTGACGCTGATAGGGCCCGAGTCCTCGGCAAATGACTGGCCCTCTTTTGCAGCAGAGAGGATAGCTGCATCTGCTGGTCGAAAGAACACGGTGGGAAGTGTATGTTAAGCTCTAATGGCGTAAATCTAGCTGCGGTGTGGACCAAGAGTTCCATTGACTCAGTGGCCGCGATTCAGCTCTTAGGGGAAGACAGAGTGTGTCAATGACCAAAGGAGGGCTTCAAAATAGGCTAATGCCGGTCAAGAGCGCCGTTGTAATGGTTTCGTGAGAGTAGCATCCCTTGACAGTTTCTGGTCACAATGCCTGGCGTTCAGAGGCATAATAGCAATAACTCACACAATGGAAGCCCTAACCAGCGGCGAGCCAGCAATGAGAGCCTTGTAGCGGGTAATAGGGCCTTCTCTCTTGCAGGCAATGACAGAGCTACTACTCTTCGTCGGGGAGGGCCCCTGTCAAAGCGGTTAGCAAAAAGGCTCAACAGGGCCGTGATCGTGCTTTCCTCTGCCAAGCGGCATTGGCTCGTGCAGTGGAAGTACGTGGTGGCGTTCAGCTTGGTCTATTGTGCCCTGATATCTATGTTCAGCATCGGTAAGCCGCACACTGGAAATTAGATCTAGAAACAAAGTTACTCGCCAGAGTGTCTTAGATCTTTCATCGATGAGAACGGCCAGTAACAACCACACTGATCCTCAGTAGGGGCTCTACATAAGAGACTAGAAGATGAAGAGAACAAACTACGTATATATGGGGGAAAGAGAGTGACAGAGACAGGGATGAAAGCCAGGAAATGGATGAATGCTGATAACCCTTTATCCTCCCAGCATGGAACCGTAAGCGCTCTCCCTTCGTGAAAGGCATGGATGTTCTGGCAGATGTGGTGCTCGTCTTAGACTTATTCATGATCCCAATAATGAACGTCATCGAGGCAGAAAAAGACCAATCGCCCTCGTATGTGGACGTCATTACTGGCCAGAAAAAGGTAACATTCTTACACATTCTTTTGGAGGTGATCTTACTGGTGGCTGTTTCCGATTCTAACTTTCAGCTCTTGCTATGTTGCTCAACCCGAGAGGCTCATCTTGTTTGTTCTCGATGTCTAGACTAACTGGCAGAGGTACTGGGACCGCTTCACGGACTTCTATGCTGCCCTTCCAATCGGTATCATCGCTGCCACTGGTATCACGGAGGAGCGAGTCAGCTACACCTTCATTCTGCTTAGAGTTATCAAGTGGCCCATATTGAAGCACCACATCTCGCTCATGAAAGTAGCTGATGTAAGGCGTACAATGTAGCATGCCAAAGATAGCACAGCGGAAGCAAGAGCTTTATGAGAGAAGAGGTGATAGAGTTGGGAAGATAGAGAAGTACCGTAGAAAGAGATTGTGCAGTGACCAGCTCTACCTATGCTCACCGGTACTCGGGTCTGATTAGGCCGCACACCTCTTCTTGTCCACCTATCCTCTTGTCCGTGTCTCTACTGTTAGGCGTCTGCTGCAAGACTGAACCCTCTTCTTCGGCTATGGAAGCTTAAGGAACTTCAGTTACTATTCAAGATCCTCGTCATCTTTCATTTCCTGGCCTGTTTTTGGGTTCTCTCCTTGTACGCTAGTTCTGGAGTGAACTGGATGGCAACGATATACCCATCAACCTGCTTACAGGCAGGTCCTGAGATTAGAGCGGCTACTGTGCATAGAACCTCTTCTATGCATCACATGGACGAGTGCAACCCCTTCAAAATGAGTGATATGGACCAATACCTCTACGGAATCTATTGGGTTAGCACTACGTTGATGTCTGTCGGCTACGGAGATATTTCCCCTGCTTACAATGTGAATCTAGAGCGACTCTACGCAATCGGCGTCCAGGTAGTGAACTGCTCGATGGACTCTCAAGTGCTTCAATATGACTTTTGTTGGCAATCCGTGTAGCCCTCTGCATACATCGACTTTTTCAAGTCAGTCTTTCCATCTCCAACCCGTTCCGGACATTTCACTGACTGTACCGACTACAGATAATCGGGTCGTTCGCACTTGGTTTTATTAGTTCCTCCATGCGGAGGTGGCTCGACAGTAGGAATCCACAATTCGTCAATGTCACCACGGAGAACGAGGTGCGCTGCTTCCCTTAGTTCGTCCTAACTCTCCCCTGACCGCTACGAAGCAGGGTGGTTCCTACGTGTGACCAGCTAGAGTATGAACCTTTCCATCCCTCTTCTTTGTATCTCATCGACCTCCGTATACCAGCTTAACTCACAGAGTTGGCACTATCCACCTGCGTCCCCTGTCAACATAGAAGGCCTGCTAATTATCTAATAGTGCTCCTAAGTCTTTGTATTAACTCATTTTTTTCCACATTTTCCCCTTTAGTTGAAGCAGTACATCAGAGATAAGGGCCTGACGCCACAGCTGGCAACGCGGATTAGAAAGCACTTCGATTACCTCCTCCTCAAGCACAAAGCACTACCCGATAAGGCGATACTGCTGAATCTGTCGTCCGCCCTAAGAGGAGAGGCTGTTCTGGCTCTGCTACCGGGTCACCTGAAGACGCTTGCAACGGCCCTGCCAGACTTTAGTGGAGCGTCGACAAGCGAGTTTCTAGCTGACTTAGCCAGCTTCCTTAAACCTTTCCAAATGCCTCCAGGATCCACCATCATACACGAAGGACGAATCGTGGAAGAGATATACTTCGTAACCAAGGGTATCTGTGAAGGTAGGTGTGGCATCTAGAGCCCAAAGCGGGATTAGTCATCGTCCTGGAGGTGATGAACAGCGGATAGATTGCGCCGCAGTTTACGACTTCTGAGAAGATTAGAATGCATCATTGGGACTAAATATTGGAGAAGGCAGGGCAGAAGGGTGGGTTGCGGGTGAGACTTCTACTGAGACTGCAGGAAAGGAACAGGGATAGAAACTGCGTCGCTGATTGCTTGCTTGCTAGCCTTCAAAGAGGAGACAGACGAGAACGGGAAGGCCCATATCGTTGTCCAAGGTCTCTTCTCAGACAACAGCTATTTTGGAGACTATCCCCTCTTCTGCAAAGAGAGGAGCGAAATCACTGTGCGCTGCAAAGGCTACGTGGACTTCATGGCGCTGCCAATGGAAGGCGTTGAGTATCTTAACCAAAGGCATCCGCATGAAATGACACGCTTTGAGGATATTGCTAATGGGAACCATCAGCTTATGGTAGAGATTGCCGACAGACCTACTGTACTTGGCCATAATAGGCGCCATAAGAGGTATAAGAACCCCTTTGATCGCGCGCAGGGCGGCCTTCTCCGCTGTTAACTATCTCCTTTCCTGCAATCTAACCTTGTGTTATTAGACTCTCTTGTTGTTAGCCAATGGTTGCTTGCGTTACCTACCAGCGAGAACGTATAAGAAATGCCGGTTCAGGGCTGCAACTTCATCTGCCACATTCATCTTTCGTCCTTCGCTTGATGTAGGAGTCCCAACTGTTCTGATCGTCTTCCTCTAAACTGTAGGGAAGTGCTGCATAACTGGAAGCCTTGTTCCTTTGAGACCATCTTCCAAGAGTTCTACAGAGAACGAAAAGCACTGGGTCCAGGCTCTGTCTCCGCCGCAACCCAGGAGCAGCAGCAACAGCTGCACGCCTTGCAAGAGAGGCAAACTATGCATGAGAAATGGATAATCGATCCCAACAGCCAGTTTAAGACAGTGTGGGATGCTATCCTCAGTCTTATGACCGTGCTGAGCTGTGTGATTGTCCCATTCCAGACCTGTTTCAACCTTGGCTACAATGCTCTAGACATCCTGTTCAATGTCCTCTACTCTCTAGATATCCTGGTCTCTCTTCGTACAGCCTTTTTGGATGAAAACGCCACCCATCTTGTGATGGACCCTACAGTCATAGCAAAGCGGTATCTGCGACAATGGTTCACTATTGATTTCCTCTCTTCAGGAATAGTTGACGTCCTAGTCCTTCTTCTTGACCAGGTGTGCCATACACTCCTCCTCAGCCAATCCTCTACGTGCCAACTATGCTCTCCGGCAGGAACTGTCTCTTATTCTTTAGTCTCGACCTTCTTGCTTATCTCTCAATCCGATTTCTGTAGAAGTCACTCGGAGTTCGGCCTTTTCCAATCCACACATTTCTCTCTTCTGCAATCGGAGTTCGGCCTTTCAAGCCATCTGTTCTCTTCGTTCTGCTTGGTGTCCCACGGTTACGGTGGTGCCCTCACAGCTGATGTTCTATTGCGTGTCGCATTTGTGCTCATAGCTGACCTCCTCCCCCGCTCCAGCCGGACAATCCTGCCAGGTCTCCGCTACGCTTTATCCTGATTCTTCGCCTACTCCGCCTTCTGAAGTTGACCCGCGTGTTTCGTCTCTCGCGAGCCCTCCGGGAAGTAGACGCAAAGTTGAATCTTCCGCCTGTTGTTGGCAGAGTGCTTCGCCTCATTGGCAACGTCCTATTTATCATGCACATCTGCGCTTGCTTTTGGTATCTAATTGGAGTTGGAGCGGACTGGAAAGGAGGTAAGCTTGTAAAAAGGCTTAGTGAAGATCAAGGGCCAGTAGGTCATGGGTAAACACATAACCAGAGCTTCCCCGTAAAAGCGTCATAAGTGTGGAAGATCACTTACCAATGGCGACAATGAGCCGGCTAAACATTGGACCCCTTCCAAATGTTGTTTGGTATACTAACTCTTTATGGTTCGCACAGAGCCGTCTCCCTCATCCTGGGTGTATCAACTATATGAAGAAGATTATAACACGACATCCCTCACTAGCAGGTGAGAAGCGGGTCAGCTCCTTTGATAGTGTGTCTCCTTCGTGAACTTGGAAGCTATTTCTTTGTCGTCGTAATCACTGCCAAACTCACGCTCTCCCATCAGATACATTTCATCTTTATACTGGGCATCCACCACCATCACAACCACTGGTTACGGGGATATTGTTCCCGTTACCAGTGTAGAGATAGTATTCGCCATTGTCACGGAGATCATTGGATCTCTAGTCTTCGCTTATGTCGTAAACAGCATTGGTATCTTCCTCAGTCGCCAAAGCTACGAAGAGGACC
>FLMG01000570.1:28455-48270 GCA_900088475.1 Hyphochytrium catenoides
TTAGCTATCCCTACGTTTCTGTAGAGGCTTGGTTGCTCTTCTCCTCCTGCTGTCATAAGTCATCATGGTGGTTTGTTGTGGCTCACCTGGGCGCTGGTCACCTAGTTTCGATGGTGGCCCAACTTAGTATCGACCAACACTCCTTACACGTCCCTCTTTTTCCTTCCATCTCTCCCTTCATTCCCTTAACTGGTGCCTCTATAGTCTGTGAAGAAGCAATGGAACCATGTTTTACGGCAACGAAAGACTTACCAAGAAAATAGTATTCTCGAGAAGCTACCCCTAGACTTACAGCGAGAGGTTCTAAGTCATCTTTATGCCCCTCTCATTGCAAAGTTTCCCCTCTTCTGGGAAAGAGACCCGTCCTTCATCTCCAACGTCCTGCCTTTACTTGTTCCGCTCGTGGTAGAGCAGCATGAGCTTCTAGTGTCTCAGGGCTCTGTTGCCACGGAGATCTTCTTCGTCTTTGATGGAGTAATCGAAATCTATCAGGACACTAAAGTCGAGCAGTCGCCAACAGCAGCTGCGTCTTCCCGACATTCTCCCTCTGCTAAGAAGGGTGAGAGTGAAGCGCAAAAGGAGGTGGAGACAAGTCCTTGTGAGGCGAAAGTAAATCAGCAGAAAGACGAAGATTGGACCAGGAAGAGCCAGCAGCAAAGCCAACCTACAAATGAACGGACCTCTCAGACTGAGGTTGAGATCAAGTCTATTGAGAATGGTCATTTACAGGGACAGGAATCAGCCAATGAAAATAAAGAAGGCAAGGAAACTCGAGAGAAGAACACAGCATACCTAGAACCGCTGAAGGCTGGGACAGAGGTCGCAATTGGTGTGTCACAGCTTGAAAACAGAACGCAATACGACAGAGGTCAAGAAGTTGACTTACCTAAGAAAGATGAGCTTGGAGCACCAACGGACAAGAACGAGGAAGGCAATCCATCAAGTAAATCGGCAACACCAGAATCCTTACCCCCACAGGTTCATAGCCCTCCGACTGGGCCCCCCTCGGCCAAAGACAGTGCTACCTCAACCATCAGGTTGGTCAAGAACGTCTTAGGACCCGGCGCATTCTTTGGACATGAGCCTCTCCTCAACGATGAGCCACATGTAAGTTGCCCTTCTCGTCGCCCGGTTCGCATCTACAGTGGTCTTCACTCTTTCAGCTAACGTATTCCCGTATCCTTCAATCAACTCTCCTATACGCGTTAAGAGACTGGTCTGACCACCACTCCCAACACTCCCTAGTTATGTCAGTATTGGCCTCTGCCTGACACACCTTTCGTCTTCTCGATGTGATAAGGCCCCGCCTGACCTTTCCCTCTCATCCGCCGTTACCCTATCATTGGCCTTTAGCCCTATTCCATCCGGGCGTTCACCCAATGCCAGTTGTATGTTCTCAAGCTAGAGAGCATTCAGCAGCTAATTGCGCGGCACCCTGAGCTGGCGACGGAGTTGCAGGAGGCAATTGAACAATCAATGTTAGTAGATACAGTCAGAATGGTCAAAAACGAGCTTCACTTTGCGCAACTGCGTAAGCTGGGCAGACGGAAACCTCTGTTGGAGAAACTCTTGCCTCACAAGCAGAAGAAGAGTAGGGTGGGCTTCCTAAAATCTCTGATTGGCTTCGGAAAGACCAAGGTTGAACCCGATGGTGAAGGCACCGAAGCGGAAGAGAATGACCCTCAGAAGAAAGAAGGCGAAGCACGGGACGAGCTCATAGTCCAGTTTAAAGTGGCGGAGACGTTCAAACATAAACGGATAAAGAGAAGCATCCACGCTCTCTACTCTCCGAAGCCCCTAGAGCAGCACTTCGATGATTGGCTTTTGGCACTACAGAAGACGTCAGAGTTTGCTAAACTCCATTTGATAGAGCAAGGCAGTGCTTCGAAGGGACTGATTGGCCCTCGAACTCGTCTTTCAACTGCACAAGCCTTCACAGAATATTCTCTTAACAGCAACATTGAAGACAAAGTGAAATCGGTGACCAGGGACGTGCTTAAGAACAAAAAGTACATATCAGTGAAGGTTAAGCAGATGCCAGAAGGCCCACCGAGCACAATCGAGCAGCAAGAGATGCAGCATATAGTGCCAAAGCGCAACCGCAGTTCCTTCGTTCAACGCCAGTCAACAGTTCGTCCGCCCGAAGGATCTTCTCCGATATCTAGCCCAGTAAGAGCGTCAGTAGCCAACAGAACATCACCTCAAGATCGAAAGACCTTTGACTCAGGAGGCCAGATAGCGAAACAAAGTGTTACAGCCACAGTCGAGAGAGGCACAACCATGACTACTTCTGGTAAAACCCAGATCACGGCGACAGGAGCCGTCAAAAAGAGAGTTGAAGCAGAGGAAGTAGAACGATCAGTCACTGATGACTTGCCGTCATTGGCTTCCACCGACCAAGCCTAGAGTCAAGCAACCCGATACAACACGTCAGGCTCTTTATACTCACCCTCCTTGCTTCTAAGTAGTATTTGCTCATCTCTATACCTCTAGTTCTTCGAAATTATTGCCACTGCAAAGTGCCTATATGACACAATATTGTGACACAGCCTTGCTGCATACCTATTTTTGGGTATGTCAACAGTCCAGGAGCTCTATGACACCTATTAAAAGAGAGCTGTCCAGTAACTATATAACGGAGCTATATGACAGGCTAATAGAAAGCTGTCCTAGAGCCCTTCTTTTGGAAGCCAACTACTCGTTAGAGCCCGAGGGCAAATGATAAATAGCTGATACTAGCGTGACAAATGCATGAGCTGAAGGAAAGGCAGATTCAGAGAGAGAGATAAAACTATGTTAGCTAGCAGAAGCAGTCTTTAGCGGGAGACATCCTTGAAGAGATCGTAGGCCTTGTATTCGGCCAAATACTTGGGGTTGACTCCGTTCTTCTCTAAGAGCTTCAGCTGTTCTTGGCGAAACTGTTCCAGCGCCTCGAGCTCAGCCTTCGCGTCCTCCTACAAAAGGAAGTTTAGAGGCGTTCTAGCAAGCCCAAAAGATTAGAGCAGGGAATGACCTTTAGCTTTGCTCCCTCGTCAAATTTGGCCTTCCTGGTCAGCGCTTTCCGATCCTGGGCCTCATTGATCTGCCGCAATATTTGTTTTCTGAACTCAAGTCGGTCCTGCTGTTCCTTTCTGTCCATCTCTTGTTGCCTAGCAGAATAGGATACGCATCAAATAAGGAACACAAGCGATAGACAGTAAAAGTGTAGTTCAATGCCTGAGACATTGCTCGCTCCGTGCTTCAACATCTACATACACAGTGGAAAAATATACCTCTCTCTGTCCTGGATGATCTTTGCCATGGCTTCGTCGTACTCTTGCTTCTGCTTTCTAAGCTCCTCCTGCAGCGTGAGTTCCTTCGTTCTTTCCTGCGAAATAAGGCTATAAATAACAACTAGGATAATGAACTCAAAAGAGAAATCAGGGTTAGCGGCAGCGAGTCCAGTCGTGGCTCGGTCAGCTAACCAGGGCCTTTTGAGGGAGGAAATGGAAATGGGCCGAGGATCAAACAAAGCGAACAATCTGCCGATGTCCCAACGTACTGCTTGCTTTCTTGACTCCATTATCATCTTCATGTCGTCCTGTTTTCGTTTCTGCTTCGCTAGCTCAGCCTGGCGATCTGCGCGGTTCTTAGCCTCAAAGGCTCGCTTCATCCTGAGCTCGTCGAGCTCGGACTAGAACGCACAGGAGGTGAGAGTCAATGGTCAGAGGCACAGGGAACTGTGGCTAAGTAGACTATGGGAGTGACTCTCTCGTTCCAAGTCCCCTTTATAACACTGGGTCTCTCTGTGCCTCCACAAAAGCTCATTCTTGCTTTCTTCTCTGTTGGCAGCTCTCTGCTTTCGAAACACTTTCCTCTAGAGTCTTGATTCTTGTCCACGCGTGCTTAGTGATGTCACTGTCCACGTTCCCACGAACTCATCTCCCTTGTTATCTCTTAGTTTACCTGCATGGTCTGGCTCTTCTCTTGCATAGAGCGGAGTCTGTTGCAGAGATCATCTGCTTCCTTCTTCTTCCTTTCATTTTCTTCTTCCCTTTGTCTGGGAAGCGAGTTAAGTGCTTAGTAGGGTCCGTCCGGTGCTATAAGCCGTTTACTAATGGCTGTGTCCGCTTACCGCAGCTCTTCGTCCTTCTTCCGCATGTACTCTAATATCTTATCGTTCTCCAGTTTTTCTAGCTTTGCCTCCTCCAGCCGCTTTTTGAGTATAAGCTCATTGGCCTTTTTTATCTCGATTGCCATCTCGGCGTTTCTCCTCCTCTTCTCTTCTTCTTCTTCCTGTTCCGCCAGCTGTGAAAGAAGTAACTAGTAAGGCCTAAGGCCTTCTACTACCACTGGGGTGGTAGATCGAGTAACAGTGGACTGTCACCTGGAGCTGTTTAATCTTCTCCAGCATATCTTGTCCCTCCTTTAAGCGTTCTTGATTTATCTTGTTCTTTTCTTTGTTCCTCTCTGCTATCTGATGCTCTAACACTTCCCTATGGTTTTTCAGTTATCAGACTTTTTTGCAACTCCCAGCGGTTAGTGACACAGACAGCAAGAGCGATAGATCAACCGGGAGGATACGGCTTTGGTACCTGTCTTTGTGACGTTCATCACGTTTTTTTGTCTCTATTTCTTCCCTCCTTTTCAAGTCTTCCAGTCGTGCGATCTCCATCTGAAGAGAAAGCTTTTTATCACTAAGCTTCTCTCGCTGAGCCTTTTCTTCGCGGCTGCCTAGTTGCTGGTCTCGGAGGGTGAAAGTCTGAGCTTTCATTGCCAGATTATTAAGTCTTTTAATCGTGTCGTGCTGAGCCTGCCGCAGCTCCGTCGCTGCAAAGTTTGAATGTCATGGGAGGAGCTAGGGTCAACGTTTCTAGGATATCCTACGAACACCTTTGCCTGACTCCAGCGACTCCATACCGATCTAATTTATCAGTTCCTCTCTCCTTCATGGTAAGATGTGGCCGCAGATGTGACCTCTCAGCCATAATACTAACTCAAGTCTCACACATCGTTTTCACAAGATGAAGCCTAGCCTGCTGCTCCTCTTTATTCACTGACCTCTCTCTAGAATGTGCCTGTTTTGTTCCTCCTGCTGAAGCTCGATATCGGACTTTGGCTTCCGCTTTTTGCTTTCCGCTTCGAGTTGCATCATCTTCACCTATGACTCTTATAAGCATTTCGCCGAAGCAGGGACCGAATAGGGATGCGCCCTTACCTTCCTTCTCATGGATTCTTCCCGAAGAAGCTCAAGTTCTCGTTCGTGCTCTCGTTCTATTGTTTGCCTTTCTTCAAAAGTAAGTATTCTGGAGGATTGCTGCCAGTACATATATTTAGGCGATAAGACACATTCAGCAGAACAATCAGGCGGGGAAAATATCACTAAGCCGCGGGAAACGTTACCTTCAGCCGTTCTAGGTCGTCAGAGCGCAAGCTCAGCCTCTTCTCGCGACTGCCATCTCCGACATATTTTCTATGGGTAGGAAAGCAACAAGAATTTTTTTACCACTTTCAACCAAGTCGCAGCAATTGGGGTCAGTCCGTGTACCTGCCCGCAAGCTCAGCTGCTGCATTGACTGCTTGACCTGCGTCATCTGTGTGGTTGTTGTTACCCATAATACCTGAAGACTTTGCTGCAACCTTCGTCGTCTTATTATCAGCGCTGGAGTCTGCTTTCGTTGCTCTAGTTGGCTTATCTTTCCTCCTGTTGCCGAAAAGACTCTCATCCACGGAGCTGGGTTTACTGTACAGCATACGGGTCATGGTTCTCGAATCGGCTTAAGGTTGAAGTGACGAAGTGATAAATGACAAAAAAATATGTTCCGGGTCCACTTTGTCTTCCGTCCGGTTGATTGGAGCCTTTCCCCTGTTTCTGAGTGAGGATATGATGAGAACAAAGCCGCCGCAGTTTTTCAGCAGCACCAGCTATCAATGAGCTCTCGCCTCCCAAATCGATGAGCTGACTTAGACTACCACTGAGTCTTCTTTTTGTATCCGCCTCCTTCAGCGCATCCTGTAGCTTGAGCCGATGAAGTAAACAGACAGATCAGACTGAGGTGTACCTCCTGCTGCCGTGTCTCCTCCCCGTGTCGATGCTGGTGGAGGCCGTCTTGATGAAAGGACCATTCTTCTCCATTCCCATTGTCCTGTCACCAGCTCACCTGTCTCAATCAGGCCCAGGCTGCTTGATCAGCTAGCTACACAGGAAGAGGAAGAGGAGCTTGCAGTGAGCAGCTTCCGCATCCGTTTCATCTCACCCCGTTTCCGATCTTGGCGTTAGCGGCTTTACGTCTGGGGGACTAATTGACTGGGCCTGTGAAACGGTTGCCTGGTTCGGTAGTTACCTTTAATTGATTATCATAAAGATAAGCGCAAGTTGGTGCTGCCAATTATTTTCAATTTGGCAAGTCAAGTACTGTAGAGTTGTTCAAGTTCTTCTGGCCTAGGTACTTGAACTTACTTTTACTCAGTCCAGGTGATTAGTGTTTGTTTGAAGGAAGGCTTTGCGGGCTTAGAAACTTGTAGTTCCCATAGGAACAAGAGAATATTTATTGTTAAATTTACCAAATCCATGAATGTCAAGAAGGTGTAACCATACAAGCAGAAAGATGAACAAGGAGACAGATTTCAGGAGAGTGGGAACGGCAGAAGTAGGAGACAGAGACAGCACGAGACAGAGGAAGGACAATATCTTGTAAGAAGGAGCCTTTGTGATCTGACCACTGATCTATCATGCTTCCATCTCACCCTTCGTTTCCCTTACACTACAGTACCACCTCGTTTTTGCTGTGTTGGCTTAGTGTTGGCTTTCTCTCTGTCTGACCAAGTTTCCATCCCTGAACGCACACTATCCTATGACAGCATCCTACGACTCCTAGCAGTAGGAGGAACCAACTTCGCGCGGCTGGGTCAGCAGCCGTCATCATCATCATCATCATCATCATCATCATCATCAGCAGCAGCAGCAGCAGAAGGAGAAGCAGAAGCAGAAACAGCAGCAGAAGCAGTAGACCTAGGAGTAGTCTTTGCCGCACTGTCCGCATCCTGCGACTGTTTCAGCCGTTGTCTGATTTATCGTCAGGGGATTCCTCATTCTTTCTATTTCTTCCTCGAGCGTGACTTGGTGAAAAGTAAGGAATCAGCCTCAGGAACTTACCGCCCTCGACTCCTCGCTTTGACATCTCGGCGTCGCGCACTTCGTACTGTACGAATTCGGCTAATATATCTCTGCTGCTTGCTTTGGGGTTACTTCTTGTTCCACTCCGGATGTGGCATCTGCTTTAGTGGCCTGTCCTCTTCTCACCACCCCTTCTTTTCACGAGGTTCCCCGCAGGATTCCATCTATTTGCATGCTGCCTCTTTACTGAGACTCCTCGATTTCGACTTCAGTGCTGCACGTTCTTGCTCAGTTGTATACTCCAACCCTGCATCTTATTCGCCGAAGCGTAGAACGCTCAACGGTGTGCCACTAACCCCATATCTTGCCCATCTCGTCCTCAAATAGGTGGCCATCAGACTTCCAGTGGGTGTTTGCTTTCTCCTGTGCCTGCTTGCAAAGGCTTACATTGAAGCGAAGGACGTAAGGTGCACCAGCGACTGGCTGTTCCCAACGAGAAGCTCTCATCGTCGGAGCGCTAGTTATGGCACCCCCAGGCAAAGGGGATAGCGGACATGTCCGGGTAGGTGAATTACCGATATTCTTGCCCCCCACTCTACGGTGATTTCTTTGCTCAGCATCTTGCGTTTCCCGTTGTTCTGCGTCACGAACAGCCAAAGTCCTTGGCCGAGAATGAGTTCGTTGATTTACCCGATATGAAAGATGTCAAGCTTTTGGGTGATGGACCCATCAACGAGATCAGTGCATGGCAAGAGCGGGAAGAAATTGAGGGATTAACCTTGTACGATATCTATAGAAAACCAAGGAAGCAGGTACGTTGAAAGCAAATAGAAGAGGCACCTGTAGAATGACCTGATCTAATGATGTTATCTTATTGCAAATGAAGATCAGTGACGATAGAGAAGTGGAGATTGAATGCAGAAAGCTGAACACTGAGCTCACTTGCCCTGTCTGCCTCGGTATATTGCGAGAGACTATGGTTGTTATGGAGGTACTGCGGCTTTGCTTTATCATCGCGAATGGTAGAGTCTAAATTGCCACTATACGTGTTAGTGCCTACATCGGTTCTGTTCACAGTGCATCACGAAGTCATTACGAGTCGGCCGAAAGGAGTGCCCATCTTGCCGTATCCATGTTCCGTCTAAGAGATCTTTGCGGTAAGTTTGTCTTGGTTTCGGCCTCCTCAGTTGTTCGGCTAGTGATTGCACCATGCTGCTGCAGACCCGATCCGAACTTCGATGCGCTTATTGCTACCTTGTACCCTAACCTGGAGGCTTACGAACAACAAGAGGAAAAACTGTTTGAAGAGATGAATAAGAGAGCGGTGGTGAATGCATTCGCTCACGCTTGCAAGAAGGGTCAGGAGCGGCAGTTGGCTAACAGGAGAAAGGTAGGGGCTCCGGGGCAGCAAGTTAGCGTTGCCCAGATTCACCTTAGTTTGCGTCACAGAGGAGCCTACCCGCTCAGCCGTCGCGTCCTGCTCCCGGAGAGACTGCAAAGTCAAAACAAGGCAACATTGCCGGGACGAAACAGGCGGAGCCTAGCCGTACTGCGGAGAAGTCCAAACGTATCAAGAGAGAGGTAAGCTTAGACTAGAACACCTTTCTATCGAAAATGCTGTCTAAAGCTAGACGAACTGGCAGATTGACCCTGCCGAAATGATTGATTTCATACTTCGGAAGCATCCCCTCGAGAACCGAGTCAAAAAGCTGGACCGAGAGTTCCTCAGGACCTCAAAACAGATCAGAGTAAGAAATGGAACGGCGCATGTGGTCGCTAAACCGTTCTGAATGAGGCACTTGCAGGTCGGGCATCTGCTTCGCTTTTTAGGCAAGAAACTGAACCACGAGAATCATGATGACTTTGAGATTATTATGCTCCTAGGCGGCAAGGGGCTCATCCTGGATACACGCCTGACTATCAGGGAGTTGTCGCAAAATTTCTGGGATGATCGAAAGGAAATGGTGCTTCATTACCGATTGCGTCCTGAGGCCCAGATGGCGTCTTAACTCAGGACGCAATCGGGTTAACTCCTTGCTACTCTATTTCCCTGGTCTTTCTCGGCCTCTCCTTCACTTGTTCTGCTACCCCCAATCTCCAAGATTACCTCAACGCACCTCGAGCTATAAATGGCCGGTGTCAATGTAACTTTATCCCGCAGCGAGAGACTCTGTTCATATAAGGAGCATGCATTTCAAATCTGTGGTGTACCAAAGAAATGGACATTCAGCACCTAATAAACTTCCCATTGTTAGACCCCCGAGCTTTAGAACGCATCAGGGCACAGCTTGCCGAGGGTTGGCGGGAGTGGGCAGCAGATTGAATAGCCCTCTTTGGATCAGAGCAAAGCGTCTTCCATGGGACTTTTCGCGTTGCCTCATCCCTTGTACTTGACCTTATTGGTCTCTCCTGAGCCGACTGATCTCTTCGACGTGGGTCAGCATTGCCTCTGTCTCTACGCTGTCAGTCTCTGACTGCCGGCAAACTGAGCGGCAAGCGTCATTGACTCGAGCGCGATCTCCCTAATAGACCTTGGGAAAGCCCTTCTACCCAGAAGCCCCACCCACCCTGCAGCTGTAAGTAGGTTGTATTTGACAGAAACCTCTACCACCCACCATTGCGTCCGTTTCAGTAGGCGAGCTTCGTCACCGCTTTTATCTGGGTAAGGAAAGGAGCCAAAAGATGCGATTGATGACTCTTCTGACTGCTGCGCGTGGATTTGTCCGCTACCCCGGGCCCGCCGCTGCTTATCTGCTAATTATTTCTGGCCTGGGCATCTCCTTCATGGAAAGAAGTGAGTGCTCGACCTGCTGAGGCGACCGAGCAGCTTCTAAATGAACTAGCTTGAACTCAAGCAGCTGTTAGGCTTAGAGTGTAAGAAGGAAAAGCCAGCCATCATGAAGAAGGTGAAGGAAGTGCTCAAGAGTCAGGCAGGAACCATCTCGGGAGCGTTTGGTGTGCCGATACCTGATGAGGCCCCGCCAGATAGCCCTGTCAAGCAGTCGTCTCCTTCAGCCACAGAGCCAACTAGCTTCTCTTTGCCGAGCGAGTACATTGCAGCACCACAGCACAAGCGCAAGTCTGGTAAGATCCCTCGAAGACAAGTTCCTTCTTTGGCTTGCTGACATGTCCAGCAGTCATGGCGCCTTTTAAGATCACGGAAGCAGAGAAAGAGACCATGTCACGGAGCTTCAACCCTGCCGTGGTCTCATTCATTCGTGATGATTGGATCATGAAGCAGATGAAGAATAGGTAGAACCTTGTTTGGTCCCAGAGTACAAAAAGCGACCTCCTACCCAGAGTCTTCAGCTTTACCATTCTTTTTTGCCTCACTCGTCCAATTCAGACTTCTGTGGCGTCATGATCTTAGGTTTCTGCGCTCACTAACTGGCTTGTCGCTCGACCCAAAAATCTATAATCTCTTTATTATAGAGAAGCAGAGTTTACAGAATTCGGGTCTGTTAGGGTGCTCGCAGGCACCTGGAATGTAAACGCCAAACGTCCAGTAGGGCCTCCCGACTGTCCGCTGGATGAATGGCTCAATGATCGGCTAGATTATCAGCCCGACATTTTCTGCATTGGGTGAGGGAGGCTTACCACTGTCGCCTTCGACCTTCCGCATCAGTCTATGCCTCTCCTGGCAGTCTCTATCACTCTGCACATAACCTTTATCTGTTTACCTCCTCCTTTCTTGGACCCTCTTTGGGATACTTCGTAATGCATTTTGTCTCTCTGTTGTTGATATCGGACAAAGCTCAGTGGTGGCTTCTTCTCCTAAATGTCCCTGCGGCAAGAGCCTTTTTGCTTACAAACCGACTGATTGAGATCAAATACAATCCTTTTGCCTCTTTCTTCTTGCCTCCCCATTATTGCGAAGCTTTCAAGAGATAGTGGACTTGAATGCGGCAAATGTGGTTGCGGATGGAAAAAGTAAGGAGAGGTCTCAGCAGTGGGCAGAGACTCTAGAGAAGGCTCTGAACGTCATGGGCACTGCACGATACCAGCTAGTAAGGCTATCTTTCCCGATTTCTGCTTCTCAACCTTAGTAGTGTTAGAAAGTGGACATGTAGCATAATTGCTTACTCTGATGTATGCCATTGTCTAGCTTTGCGCTTAAGATAAGCCGGACTACAAAGCATTCATTAAGTTCTCTGTTTCATCGCGACTAAACCTCCTTTACGTGTAACAGGTGATGGAGAGGCATCTGGTTGGAATTCTTTTATGCGTCTTCGTCCAAACACGCCATATGGAACATGTCTCAGAAGCAAAGGGCTGCACGGCAGGCGTAGGGGTCATGGGAGTCATGGTAGGAAGGCTCTCTTTTTGGTCTCCTGCTTATGATCCTTCCAGAGACGTCGGAGTTGGGGGTTCTGCTTCGAAAGAGTCCTCCTGTTTCTGAAGACATTTTGGCCTTACCGCTTTTTTTTTTTCAGGGCAATAAAGGCGGCGTCTCAATCCGCCTTAATTTCTATGATAGCTCCTTTTGTTTTGTCTGTGCGCACTTGGCTGCCCATCGAGAGAATGTCGCAGCAAGGAACTCAGACTTCGGCAACATTGTCAGCAAAATCTTTTTAAAGATGAGATGTCTGGTGTTAGGTATATAGGAGTCTGAAGATGTGATGCAGCTTTCCTCTTCCTTTGATGTGGCTTTCTCTTTACTTTCTTCTTCAGAATACTCATCTGCCAACCATCACATCCTCTTACTCAGCTGCCAACCATCACATCCTCAGACTCTATCTCTTCCTATTTACTTTCTGAAGTGGAGTCTTGAGGTCTGAATTTTCCTTTTGTATCACTAGCATGGACGGAAGTTATGGGTTGCTCAATCACGATTATGTCATATGGGTTGGAGATCTCAATTATAGGATCGTTGAAGGTGAGTCAACAATGCGCAAGACACAGCCAATGGCTTTCGAAAGCGAAGAATGAAGGACAGTATAGAAGGGAACAGAAAGTAGTGGGGAACAGTAATAGGTCTAAGAGCAAATGAACTAGAGAAAGAGATGATGGAGGAGGCAGTCAACAGCGCTGTATTCAGTTCTTCGAACGTAGAGACAAGAGGTTACGGAGAGGAAATTAAGGTGGTCTTTCTCGTTACCTTACCTTATAGACATTCCAGTAGAGGAATGCTTTGAGAAGATTGAAAAGGGAGACATCGCCTACTTGGCAGCCAGAGATCAGCTCAACATCGAGAGAAAAGCCGGCAATGTCTTTCAAGGTTTTGAAGAGGGCCCTCTTCTCTTTGACCCGACATATAAGTATCAGTGTGGAACTAACCACTACGACCGGAGGCCGGAGAAGAAGATTAGGGCCCCTGCTTGGTAAGCACATTCTATAGCGTTTTTCAGGGCAAAGGGGATATATTCCCCACAAAACGTGGGCAAGCGAAGCCCTAAGGTCGCTTATGATATCACATCTCTCTTACCTCAAGTCTGGTCACCTAAATGAGTGTCTAGGTGTGATCGTGTGCTCTGGCGGGTACGAAGCGCGCCGTCAGAGCTTAAACTATTGACTTATAGAAGAGGAGAGTTAGATATGTCAGATCACAAGCCGGTCCAGGCTTCCTTTCAGGCTAAGGTGAAAACTAGGATGGGGAGAGGAAAGAGACTTAACTTGCTAAAGTTGCCCTGCCTCTTTGTTAGATAAAAATGATCGTCAAAGAGAAGCAGCGGGCCGTATACCAAGAGATCATGCGGCGACTGGACAACTGGGAGAATGAGAATATTCCTAAGGTTAACCTTACCTTCCGAGCCTGGGACTCTTTCGTCAAGCCATGGCTTTATCCGCCTATCACTTCCCATAATCTTTCGGGAAAGTCCTGTCTTCTGGTCATTGCCAACGCTAACATCAGCCTTTAGGTGCACATCCAAAGTAACTTCGTCGGATTGGGAGATGCGAAGTACTTGGACACAGTGTCTTCGTCGCTATGGATTGAGAATGTGGGTCAAGTTGTGGCACATTTCCGCTTCATTCCAAAGCTGGAAGACAAACAGATATGCAAAGTGAGTTCTGCTCTACCCATGAAGCTGTAGCCGATAACTTGCTCTCTAGCATCTGTGCGTTAATGCGTTTTGCCTGCCTGGTGTGATCCCACTATTAGCTCTTCTTGGAGATGTTCTTCTGCAGTCTGCGCCCCGCTCCATTCCATACAGCCTCTGTCTACGTCGGGTTCCATTCCATGCTGTTAGATGCTCTTTTCGCTGATCAAGTCAGCCTGCCACTTCGCCCCTACTAGTCCTCCTTATTGCCTTTGTCCGCCCTCTTGGACCCGGTGTTCTTGCTCCACTTTCTTGATGCTTCCTGTTAGTCCTGACCGCCTGAATTCTTATGTACGTTCAGTCCTGGCTCTCTGTTAGCCCGGCCTTTGGCATGATAATTCCAGGGGAGCGATATGAAATCAAGCTCTCAGCCCACGTAGACACCTCCACGGCGCACCATCTTACAATTGGTCGGGACACTCTTGATGACATTCTCATTCTTAGGGTCGAGAATGGGAGAGACTATTTCATCACGGCAGCAGCACGCTATCTGAGGTAAGACATGACAAAGGGAATTTTGGGCAGAAGGAACAGAAGGGACAAGAAAGGGTAGACTATTATATTTAGGAGTCAGAGAAGTAGGATGGAACTAGTATCAAGAACAGTACTAGCTACGGTAAAAACCGGGTCTTGTCTCTACAGCTCCTGCTTTGGTACGAGTCTGCCCCAGCTGGTGCATATTGAAGGCCCGGTAAGGGCTATAGACTTCAGCAAAAAAGACACACATCCTCCTTACTCGGAAAGCGGGGTAAGGTTTGCCCTGATCGTGGTGGAACTTGGCACTTCTCAAAGTCCTCACACCTCTTTCCAATCCCGACTTATTACCATTGCTCTATATTTAGCGCGTCCAAGCCATCCCGAAGGAGGTGTGGCGGATGGTCGATGCTCTCAATGCCAATGCGCTGGGAGAGAAATCTCTCTTCCTGGAAGCAGGAACCCCTAAGGAGGTGGAGGCCTTGCGAGATTGTCTCGATAGAGGGACTCCATTTCCTAGCCACAGGTCAGTTTGCTTTGAGTGCCCTTGATGCTTAGAGTGCCCTTGATGCTGATGCGCATCCCGATTCCCGCGTTTATAGTGGTCCTCAAACTCAGATCGATGAATTCTCACTTCTAGATTGCTGTTCAAGCTTCATGAACTGCCCTCCACACTTCTGGCTTTGTTCCTCTAACCCTATACTGACCGATAGCGGCCATATTGGCTTCGTTTCCTCATTTACTCATATCTTTATTTTCTTCCTAGTCCTCACTCGATGGCTGAAGTCCTCCTGGGGTTCTTGGCCAGTCTTCGCATCCCCGTCGTCACGCCGGACCTGTCAATCCCGTCAGACCTGGATGCTACCAATATCTCCAACTTCTGTCGACTGCTCCTCGAGAGGCTTCCTCCCGCCCATCGCAATGTTCTACTCTATCTACTTTCCTTTCTCCGCGAGGTGCTGAGGCACCGGGCCATCAACCGTTCCTCTCCGGAAAAGCTCGCATTTGTCTTTTCCAAAGTCCTCACAAAGCAACCGCAGCAGGATAGTGGTGTGGAGTTGGAGGATTCAGAGCTCATTCGCACACGAGCATCAGTGCAGATGATCTTAATGCACTTTCTAACTGTGGCAGCTGTATAAGTATTATAATGGACAAGTCCGGCTATCCAAACACATCACGGGGTGCTGTCTACTAATCTCATATTTACTTGCTGAAAAATATACCAAAGACCACAAACCCTATAATCATGGCCAGATTTGCGTAGGGCACGATAGCCTCCATTAGCGCAAGGTGATCTGCTAGGCTCATATAGAAAAAGAATAGAGCGAAAGACAACGTAAGCTGCTTCCACGGTATTCCCCCGTACTTAGCCAAGAAGCTTTCCGTTGGATCGTCTCCGATGTCCGGTTCTTCATAGTCCTCCTGGAAAAGTTCCTGCAGATGTTGTCGAGCACGAATCCGCAGGTGATAGGTTAGCGATTAGGAACGGTTAACCGCAGGGCCAACAACTAAGCCAGGGGCGAAGTAGAAGGTACTCGAAATGCAGCGGAGGGGCGCTTAGGTCCACGAAGAACTGATGTAACCTATTAAGTTTAGACCATACCAAGATTGCCAGAGGCTGATCGATCTGCCTAACTTTGTCCAATATCTCCTCAATGAGCTCAGGATGGCTCTTACGGAACTCCACAAAATCTTCACGCTCGTAGAACTCTCCAAGGTTTGATACAATGCAGAGAAGGGCTCTCTGTTTAGGAAATAACCCCGATGAGAGGAGAAAGACCAGGGCAGGAAGATGAAAGAGATGAGCTTTCTCCACATATTTCCTAGCTGAGGGCCGAACGGGCCATGGCACAGACAATAAGGATCGGGCCAAGAACTGACTACGGACGAGGTAGAGAAGACAAATAATGGAAAGATACAGTAGAAGTCTAGGGGATCGCTGGCCTTAAAAACGCTTCTTACGTACCTCTTTTAGAGTCTTTGCATTTATAAAGCCTGCCACTGATGCCATTTCTAGGCAGTTCTCCTTGTTTAGGGGAATCGCGCTCTCACAAATTGCTACAAATAAGACCGACTCGGTTAGTAAAAGCACGTAGGATCAATAGCTCCATCCCTCTTCCCCAAGAACCAAGAAGGAACGTTCGCCCACGTACTACCCTAGTAACTCCCTTGATCATCACAAAACTTACTCTTCAGTCGGAAGATACCATAGCGGTCGGCCGCGACCATGTCATGCACCAAGGCCTAAAGGGAGTTACGATATGGGTAAGTAAAAGCTGATAACAGTCGCTACTCAGAATTCATGGCTCATTTACAGTTGCAATTCCTACCTCCTCGCTTGCTGCAGTCAGGGTCCCTGTGTAGAGGAATAGCAGCATCCGTAGAAACACCGGATACGTATCTGGAACTAGGATCTAAGTAAATAGCCATAAAAAAGGGAGGAGCTTGAGATTAGACTGGTTAAAAGAGGAAACTGCGCGGTAGTAGCGCAGAGGAGGCTCTTCATGAAGCTCTATTTTGGAGGTATGCAGGACGGGGCAGAACAGTCAAGAAGACAGGCAAGTCAGACCTCTGTGATTCCTGCGCCTTCGCTCTCTTTCATCCCGCTGTTGAACATCGCCCGGAAGTATTCTGACCGTAAGACGAGAACTACCTTATGTGCGTAGATGTGCTTGTCCTCTGAGAGTTAATTGCATGAGACAATCTTATTAGGCTTGTCGTCAGATCAACAGTAGGTGGCAGAACCTGAAGAACTAGCAGAAGGAAACTAGAATCTCGAGGTTTGCATCCTAGGCTGAGTAGATAAAGGGGAATTCAGCTTGTAAAAAGCCCCAAACAGAGATACAGAGACTTAGACCAGAACCAAAAGAAGTAAGAGTTTCCTCCTAGCCCGGATAGGATACTCTCTTACCTGCGATAAAGCGTACGTCCGCCCATCGATTGTCTCCCAATGCACCTTAATTGGAGCCAGCCGAAGGTACGTGAGAAGATAGGATGTTAGGATAACGAACAAAAAAGAGAATGACGCCAGAAAATGACTAGTTAGGGGAAGTGTTTGTAGAGAACCTCCAATGTCGTAGGACAGTGATGACGGCGGTAGGAGGATAGGTCCTGGTTTGCGGTCCAAGCTCACGTCTCTCATATTTAAAGCCTTGTCACACATAGCTTCTAGTCGTGGAAGCTGGCAGCTTCAATGAACAAAGGAAAGAGCAACTTAGTAGTTCATACCCCGTACTAAAGGTCAGCATTGGTCAGAGACTCAGGTTAGGATTTAGGGGTGGTGCAAAACGTTTGATTAAGCAAAAGGTGAGCTTACATCTTTGCTGCCCTCTTGAGCTCGAGAGGTACTGAAGATGCTGGGTCGAGTACCACGGAGCAAATGTTGTCGCTGTAGAGATACTCCAGTAGCAACTCAGCTATCTCATACCTACATGAATGACGTCGGCACGCTATAGTGGAGATGTTGACGAGAGGGAGTCGCTAATCGGTTTATAAACGATCAATCAGGAAAAGGGCTGAGAAACAGAAGAAGCCACTGGTTCAGGAAGGCGTAGGGGCGATAAGTCAAAGTGCCATAAGCAGAATTGAGAGTATAGACCTTATTTCTCCTAAGACTATTTCCGTGAGCCTGCCCGGCCTCTCTTCCGCCTGAATAAGATCTCTAAGGTAGGGGGAGCGCTTGGATAGAACCTATTAGAAGTAAGAGCAGGTAGAAGAAAAGTTTGGACTATCAGGATTTAAATGTCAACAGAGTCATGAGGCTTTCCACGGGTGTCTCAGTCCTGTCGTCTTTCACCTCAAATCGATCATCTCTGCTCTCTAGGTCTTCATGGATCCCTTACCAGCTTATGTGCCACCAGGGATCTGCCTCCCACAAGCACGAGGACATCGGCGAGAGATTCTCTATCATAGTAGCGTGATGGGAGTTGTGGTACATCCTCCTGCGAGAACTGCTGCAAGACACGACTCTGTGCAGCTCGGCAATACTGAAGCCCTCGGCGAAAGTCTTGACCCAGGAATATGCTGGATGTTACGACAAAGGTTTGGCTGGCCAAGAAACGGGCAGAGGGCGAAAATTCGGGCTGGTTAGTACAACGCTGACGGGAAGCCTTATGTTTCTAGGATGGATTACGGTATGCATGCAGTTAACGAGAAGTAAGGGAACAGGCCCAGTAATATGAGTCAAGAATGCTCTACCGCCTAGGGCCGAAGAGGAAGACCAAAAGCCAAACTCACCGTCCACCACAGCAAACGGCTTCAACTTTCTTCTCTCCCACCGCATTAAGGTGCGGAGCGCTAGGCTGAGGAAGGGGCTGGATCAACTCGTGCCCGCCACCTAGCGCCCCACAGATCCCGTCGCCCCACAGAAGTAGATCTCCAGCGGAGGTAACGGCTGCAGAGTGTAACTCTCCGGCTAAAGTAGGTATGAAGAACGAGACGGAAACGAAAAGTTTGAGGCGACGGTCACATATATTAAAAACGTATACAAACCAACCCGCCTGCCCATACTGCCGGTCAAAAAGGACGATAAGTTTACCGAGCTCAGAATATTTAAGCACGCACAGCACAATTCAATCAGCGCACGTATCGATAGAGGATCCATAGTCGACCTACCTGCAGCCCCTTTTATGTGTCGCCCTTGGAGGCACTTAATCAGACGAGGCCGAAGCCAGGGTAGATGGAGAGAGTCAGCCAGTAGTTGACTCTGCTTGGATCCCGAGCGCCCAGAGTTCCGAGAGCTCACCAGGCTGAATGAAAGACAGAAGAATAAATTGCGCAAAATTTGTTATTCCAACTGTCAATTGTAAAGGACCATACTATTACTCTAAACAGCAGTTGACGGTGCATCTACACCCGCCACCAAGGTCAAGAGGGACTACATGGAGATGGGACGATTGGAGAGAATAATGCCAAACGCACAAGCTTAGAGGCACTCTTACCTTCGTTGTCTTAGAGCTCTAAGTTTTCCCTTCATGATGTGATCGCTATGTCCAAGGGCAAAACCTCCATCCCCTCCCCAACTCCAGAGTGAACCATCGGCATCTATTGCAAGGGAATGGCGGGAGCCACAAGCTACGCTAGAGAAGCGTACGAATTGCCCGGATCCTGATGTTGGGAGACAAAGAATGCATAAGGCGATATTAGGTAATAATATCAAGTGGGCAAATGAGATCAAGCGGGTTATCTCCCCGTTTAACCTAAAAGATCTAGAAGTAAAGGGAACCAGCCAGGAGCTGTCTCTGCCTCCCGCGTTAGCGGGGGGAATAAGAATGCGAATGATTCGAGCAGTTATCTCTATCGCCTCTAACCTTGATGTCTAACCACAACTTCCGCGGGGAGGTTGCAGTCATCTCCATATCCGGTTCCGAGCTGGCCGTTGATCCCCCTCCCCCAAGCGTACAGTCGTCCATCGTCGTCCAGAGCGAGACTGTGAGCCTCGCCACACTCTACCTGAAGTGCTTATCAATAGAGGGCTAATCCACGGGGAGAATGTAATGAAAGAGGGAGCCCCCGGATTTTGGGGCAGGGGAGCCGGGCCAGACGCAGCGCCGGAGCTCAGGAAGCCAACCCAGACCGGATAACAGATTTAACGCTAAAATAGACGTAGTACAAGAACAATCAAAGACAGTATGCGGGAGAAGCTGGCTACGGCACCTGAGTGAATCTTTTGCCGGACAAGTTCAAGACCCGACCAGGACGAAGCTTAAAACGCGGGTATTGTTTTCTGTGGTTGTTTCTCCAGGTCGGCTGAGTTATCAGTGGCGGACTGCCTTGGCCTAGAACGTCAGATTCGTCAGACTCCACCAGGTAGTAAGAGCGGCGTGGGTTACCATGCATGTCCCCCCATCAATAGATATAAGCCAAACTACTGAAGGATGTGCAAGTCGAAGGACATGATTTTGAATATGAAGACGCTCAGGTAGAAGTGCGATAAGATGAAGAAGGAGGTGTCTTTAGAGCCGTGCGAAGTCAAAGTGTAAAATGGACGAGACCTAGTCTTCCAGTTGCCCATCGGCCCCATGAATAAAGTTTGCCCTTCTCCGTCAGGGCCACCGAAAAGCCAGCACCACATGCCACAGTGCGGCACCGACGGCGAGCTAGTGCGCCATGAACTGGTTGAGGCAACCACTCCGATCGCCCACGGCCGGTGCCCAATGCCCCTCCAGCACCCCAGCAATAGACCTACATAATCAATATCTAAGTAAC
>FLMG01000570.1:51121-64042 GCA_900088475.1 Hyphochytrium catenoides
CCTCATCCGGATCATGCTCTTCCCTTTCTGGCATTAGCCCACCCTCGCACTCATAGAAACCCTCATCAGGGCTATTCCCAGCCACCGCTTTTACCATCATGGAGGTAGCCTCCGGCCGGGCAACCTCAGAGGTCATCCTTCGGTAAGGACCTTACCAAAGGCCGTACTGCTAAGTGTGGCAGCAGCAGCAGGCTTTCTCCTCTGGAGCCTTTCCAGTGAGCGAAGAGCAAGACCAGTTTGCACCGCGTCCGCAGAGTCTGTATGAAGACTGTTGAGGCAGCTCCTAACCAGACAAAACTCAAGAGGATAGGCGGTAAGGCCGGATCTCTGGAAGTCACGGCAGAGACAAGCCTTTGCTGGGGAGCGCTCTATGTTGAACATTGCAGCGCTTGTGTCCTTTCATTCTCCTATCATTTCCTATGGAACATCATCAGAGATAGCCGCTAACGCCCTCTTCCCTCTTCCAGCTTCAACCTGAGGATTATGATTTCTGGGGCTTTCTTGGTGGAGCCTAGAGAAGGAGATGCAATAATTCTCTACTGTCGCAAGCGAAGGCAGCACTTAGGCGGAGGCCGAAGTAGGCTTACTTGAGGCTAGCATCCAGCATAGCGCCTCACAATGGCATATGGGGAGGCTGTCACCAGAATGAGTAGCTCTTCTCTATAGTAATATTGGTGTATGTATTGAAGCTTGGAAGAGTGCGCTAAGAACCGAGCCTGACTTTTTTGGCGTGAGAATAAATAGCTAGGTCGGTCTTGACTCATTAGACTAGCAGGGTGTCCGCAAGGTGAACTACAATATCGATGCCTGAGTCCTCCTCATGATAGAAGTGTGAGTTTTTGCCTACGATCCTATCATGAGCCTGTAGGCCATTGAACAAACAGTCCAGACGGCGCCAGGACAGCGTCTGCAGCGAGCCATACATCTCCCTCAAGGTGTCCCTGTCAGGATCATCTTCAAAAGTAGCTGTCAGATCATCCATTAATATCTGTCCTGAGGACCGATCACCCTCAGTTTGAACAAGGTCAGGCAGGCCTTCGATGGCTCTGGAGCTGCCGCCTCCAGCTTGCCTAGCGCCAGGCTTGAGTTGATGGATGTTGGCGCCAAAAGTAGCTACGGCCCTTATGGCCTTGCTGATCTTCGACATGTTGGCATGTCGTGGGCTTCCAAATTTTGAAATGTCTTCGTCCATAGCTGCCCGATCTGCTGTGATGATACTTCTCTCAGATATGGTAGCCCGAGATTCCGTAAAGGTGAACTTGCTGCTGTCAGTGCCGACGGATGTCGGGCTGAACGTGGCGTTAGGGGTCTCCACCTGGTCCTTCTGCTGTGAGAGAAAAGTGTTCAAGATCGTGAACGTCTCTCTCAGTATGGGCGCATTAGATGTGGAAGCCAGCGTGATGTGGGGGTAAGTTGGCGATGTCTCCGTGCTGATTAAATCGTTCTGGTACGGGTTATAGACCCTAATAGCGGCTGTGTTATAAGGGACCTGCAGCAACATATAAGTCCAGGGAAGTGCCGTAACGGGATCATCTAGAGGGAACCCAACCTAGCAGAGAACAGAAGAGAAGGAAGCTGCAACAGGACAGCACGATGCTACTAGCGGCAGTAGACTTCAGGACTTACTTGAAGGTCGTGAAAGATATTGGCGTATAGCGTCCGAGCTGCAAACTTGCCCAGTCCAGCTATAAAAGCCCCTCGAGTCAAGCACAGTAGCGTGCAAGGGTATTCAGGACTCGGGCGGCTAGCAAGGCAGCGGCTCGTCAGTAGTGCTCTTGCAGCCAACGATATCGTCGAGATAAAGTCATAAAAGTCACTGTCGTCCGCTACCTCAAGTCAAGCTCAACCAAGTGAAAACTATTGAAGGTTACAACGTGCGTACCTTTCTCCTTTTACTAACCGATCATCTTGAAGGCCTGACTCTGCAGACAGCCGGTTCGATAGCGCGCTCTCGGAGCTAACTCGTGCCTCAGCGCCTACCTGTGTACCTTCCACGACCTGATCCAACTTAGGGTTGTTTTGGTCCAAACTTTTGCCGAGAACGTCGACGCCAGCATTTTCTAATGCAGGGAGCCAAAAGTCAATGATTCGCCGGTCGGCGCAACGAAACATATGGGCGGCATTATCGGCATGCAGCTCCATCAGCGTCACATTCTCCAATTCTTCTATCACACAAACAGCACCCTGCTGGATCTTTAAGAGTTTGACTGGCATGGCTCCTCCATCTGATTCATAGATAAGGAGAAGGCTAGTCCCGTCGTGCAAAAGAAGCATGCAATAGTACGGTAGAAACCCAGAGCCCACACCAGCCCTTCGCATCTCTAGCCAGGTTGCCACCGCCGCCCAGCCGGAAGCAGCTACATCCGTAACCGAATTAGTGTCAACCTGCTGAAGGTTTACCGGGTCTACCAGCCTATGAGGAGATGGCGTAAGCGATTCAAAGTCGACTCCAGTTCAAATCTACTCCATACCTATACATTGCGAAGCCATCTACGAAGACTGCTGTGCCATCAACTGCGGGGGATATCTCCCAGGCGTCTAGGAGCTGCTGCCCTCTGAGCACACCTTCAGTTCTTGTACCGACCCAGCCCGCTCTGACTGCCCACGCTACGAAGTCCTTACCTACAGAAGGCGAAAGTGAAAGCAAGAGGTGAGATTTGCAGATAAAGGGTACAGGTTGGTCTCGTGCTCAATGCCCGGACAATATAATTCTTTTGAAACTCGCCTGTAAAGTGCTCCTTGGAGTTGACCTTAATTGATTTAGACTTCTGTAGCATAATTTGCTCTCGCAGATCAGCTACCATCTGAGATACAAGCGTTTGCTGGACTTCCGACAAGCACAAAAAATCCTTTCTCTGTTCAAAGACATTGCCGCTAAGGCGCTCATGTACTTCAGCGAAGATTCCGGCTTTGCTGATTCTACCCGAATGCTGGATTTGTTCTGAGCCCTGGCGCTGAACCCCCGTGGCCGCGGCGCCTGGCCCGCTCTTATAAATGGCGGGGGTGGACCGCAAGAAGTCGTGCCGCGTCAGTTCCACTGTTTCGGGGCTGGCGGTGTCATTCAAAACTAACTGTTCTCCAGTCCTGCCCATAAGGTGGTGGTTAGGACCAAGGCGTCTCGGCGCATAAAGGAGGTTGCTCTGTCTTCTTAGGCCGCTGCATCCCTGCACTTACACACTATAACACCTGTACGGGCCGTTGATGTCCCTAAAACACTCCATCACAGGCTTCCGGTCCAGTTCTAAGCTCTCGTCATTTCGTTAAGCTAGCTACAGTTACCTGTCGAACAGCTGACCGGCCACAGTGTTGAACACCTTGTTTACGATACTGGTCGAGGGTCGTCGGACGCCCATATGAGGGGAAGCAAAAGTGACAAAGTTCTACAGAGGAAGAAGTACAGTGTAGCAAAGAAAAGGAAGAAGTACAGTGTAGCAAAGAGAAGGGTTAGGAGGTTCGTCACCCATGAGCCTAAGGAGCTTTTTCAAACGTATTGGTACGTAGAAGAACTTACCATTGGCTCATACTTAGTGAAGAAGCCCTTGGAATAGAGCACCCCAATGGCATAACGGGAGTATAGCCCTCCTAGTGAGTGCGCGATGATAGAAATCTTCCGCAGCTTGGGTAAAGTCGCAGCCACCTCTTCCACCTCCTGGGCTAACCTTTTACCCCCGAAGTCTATGCCATCGTGGGTGGTCGTATACTTCCCTGTATTGCAGGACGTGGCATGGACGAAGATAGCTGGAATTCAGGAGGTCAAAAAGGAGAAGGAGGAGCTTCAGGCAGCCGCTGTGGGGATTCAAGACATTCATGGCGGCGTACGTTCTTCTTGAAACGACCGCAGGAGATGCCACTTGAGATAAGTGAAGTCTCGTTCATTTCCATGAAGCCCGTGCTGCAGAACAACCAGATGCTCGGCCTCTTCAGGCAGGCTGAGGTTATGGCACACAGGCAGAAGGAAAATCAGCGGTACTCTGGGTCGTTGAAAGGTAAGATATAGCGTACCACCCATGGAAGGTAGCCTGAACCTCTACGTCCTGGTATGCATCGGTATCGGGCAAACTCTCGGCCAAGATCTCGGCACTGTCAGCAGGACTGACAAGATTGCAGTTGACCGCTCGCACATGGTTATCTAAGGGGTTTCTCAGTGAAGGATCTGCATCTGAAGCAAAGGAAGTCAGGAACACCATTGTTCGGTTGTGAGGTTAGACCTTTGCCTTCAGGATTTTTTGATCGTTGAGTTGACGAAAGCTCTTCTACTTCTGGTGTCTCTTTGGTATTCGCTGGCTTACCCTTCTTAGTGAAACTCGAGAGGAGGCTAAGACCCTTAGTGATGGGCCACAGGTCATTTCCTCCGTTTCCATCCTGTCCATTGGGCACGTCTTTATTTTCTTCTTCTACATCGACTGTCTCAGGGGCCTTCTTCACGTCAGGCGAGGAACCCAAACCGTCTGAGCTCGCACTCTCCCTCTCTGAAGTAGACGTCTTGCTGCAGAGAAACGGTCCTGTTCAGTGTCAAGCTGGTGTCAGACAAGAGGGGTGGTCTCTTATTACCCTTGAGCTTTAGAAACTCGAAATGGCCATCGACTGCTTAGACTGGTCAGGCTACCTTGGTCTCTCCCCCAGTCAGCTTCCCTTGTGGTCCGGAGAACATCTGGATTCTGTCTTCGAAGACTCAAGTATGCCAGGAACTCATTCTCAGCCGATTGAGAGAAGTGGAAAAAGTTATCAAGAGTCTCCAGCAGCTCTGTCTTCTGCAAATGTTTGACAGTGTGTATGGCTCTCGAAGAAAAGCCTAAAACCATGACAGTGATGGGGCGGATTGGCGGAATGAGTGAAGGTTGAAGCCATTTTAGCATCAACAGAGTCCACACCTTCGGTAGGGGGTTCAGGTTTAGCAGGAGTCGGACTCTCCATTGCTGAAAACCGGCTGGTAGTGCTTCGCGCAGGAAATTCAGCTCTCCAAAGCCGTTATTTAGGCCCCGGACCCACCATTCTTTCGTTATCACCACCTACACAGAACATCCTTGACGCTACCCACTATCAATGTTCAAGAGTTCCATCCTCACGCTAGCACGTAGCACTGGCCGCCGATTGAAGAGTTGACCCAGTAAGGCGGTAGCCTTCGAGCGACACTGTCGAGCGTCTGTCTTATATGTCACGCCTTTAGTTCATGGTGCTGCAGAGCTCTCCTTGCCCGAGGCAGCCTCTATCCTCAGAACCCAGCAGCACCACCTAAAGGCACGCCACCAACAAGCATCATCATCATCAGGATCATGGGCTTTGCGCTTTGCGCCCTAAAGAAGAGTCAGGGAAATCAAGTTGCAGTGTCTTTTGTGTGATGACATAAATACAGTTACCGGCCTTACTGCCCGTTACCAGTTAGCTCATGGGCGGAAGGAAGGCTGTGTAACGGACAGAGGCCGAAGCTGATCCAACAGCGTCACGTCGAGGAACTGGAGCAGCCTCTGGAACTTTGCTGGTCCTTGGTTGTCTGATCCTCTATAGTTATAAGGCGCCTAGGATCTTGGTGGATCTTCGATTATCGAGGCCAGATGGGTCTAGTGCTAGTAGATCACCCTCATTCATTCTCCTCAGGGTGCGTTCGAATGATTGGGTTGACACAGTCCTGCCTCCGTTTGCAAAGAATACTACCCCTCCGTGTCTCTGAGCAGAGTTAGAACGATGTGCTTGAGTAAACAGTGCCTTACTGTTCAACCCAAGGGCAAGCTCCCACGAGGGAGGTTCAGAAGAGCGACACTTGTTATCGAAAGGAATTACGCTACAGAAGAAGGTTTCTATATATATTTATAGCGAGATGTCCTTCCTTCTGCGGCAATCCATCCCGGCTTGAGAGTCGATGTTTTTGAGATACCAAGCTGAAGAAGTATGAGGCTCGGTTTAAAGCTGTAGGGCTGCACTTTTTCCCCCCTAGTTCTAGAGTCTTTTGTCCCGCTAGCTTCAATGTGATCGTTCTTCATGTGATGCTTCTCGGCATCATGGTCATTAGTCTCGCTTAATGATGGGTTTAAGGCTTCATACTAGAATCTCCTTTTTCCATCCATGGAGTAGATTCTCTTCAGATGTTGAAGCGTAAGCGTATTCCTCTTCAGCAGTTTTACCCTCTCTTGGTTGCCTGATCTAGTGTGCTGATGGCCTTGGTGCCTGTTCTTCCCCCTTCTCCTGTTGTTGTTGCCGAGGCAATCAACCTTGATTATTACTAGACAGATATGATGGTGAAGGAGAGAGAGTGGAAGAGACCAAGACTAGGTAGCTCTTGCCTGTTCCTCTGGTAGTGGTAATTCGTTATAAGAAAAGTAAAGATTGATATGACTGTACAATCCTTCCCCAGTGCCAGTACGAAGTATAACCTTTCCCTAAGGCACACTGCCAGAGCTACCACGTCAGAGACTCTAATTGTAAACGTATCTGATAGCCTTCGACTGGAACTAGGTCAACCTCAGACAACCCATAACATAGGGCTTGGCAATCATCTATATTCCTTGCCTTATAACTTAATGCTACAGGGCTACCTCGTGATGGTCCAGAGAGACTTGTCTAGCAAGTCCGCGGACAGACCGAGCAATCTGTAATAAGGTTGAAAGGAGCCTGACATGGGGCCTGTCACTCCGGGGGCCCAACTGGACTTACTTCTCCTGTGCGCTCGAGCTCTTGCCGGAAATAGTCAATGGTGTTTTTGAGTCCATCTGCCACCGCCCAACGTGGAGACCAGGCTAAATAATTCTTCGCGGTTGTAATATCTGGGCGTCGCTTTGCGGGGTCATCCTTTGTTTTGGGAAGGAATTCAATCCTACCCTTCGGGTTGATCATGTCTCTGATCATGACCGCGAAGTCCTTGATGGTGTATTCTTCAGGATTCCCTGCACAGCATATAACCTTGAGCGGAGAACATATATCGTCGAAAGTAAGACCGCACCTATATTAACAGGGAGGGAGTAATTGGAGTTCATGAGCTTAATCAGCCCATCGACAAGGTCGTCCACATATTGAAAGGATCTTGTCTGATGCCCGTCTCCATAAACAGTGAGGGCATGGCCCCCTAATGAAGCGACGATGAAGTTACTGACGACTCTTCCGTCAGCTACATTCATTCTGGGTCCGTAGGTATTGAATATTCGGGCTACCCTCACGTCAACCGAATTCCTCTACAGACAGAAGTCAGACCCAGGACAAAGTTGACTTTCAGCACGGGCAACTACCTTTTGGTAGGCATACATCAGAGTTTCTCCAAGTCGCTTTCCTTCATCATAACAGGCGCGAGGGCCAATTGGATTGACATGCCCCCAGTAGGACTCGGGTTGAGGATGTACCTCGGGGTCTCCATAAACTTCCGACGTGGAGGCAAACAATATTCGAGCCTTTACCCTGGTAGCAAGCCCTAGCATGTTCATCGTACCCGATACGGACGTTTTGATTGTCTGCATCAGACAATGAAAATTAGACACAAGCCAACTGAAAGAACTTTATGGTGTTACTGGCTTACACATCTACCTTACCTTGACAGGGTTATACTGGTAATGAGGAGGGGAGGCAGGGCAGGCTAGGTGATAGATCTGATCCACCTCCCGGAAGAGAGGATTTACGACGTCGTGGACGACGAGCTCAAAGTTTGGGTGGCCCAGCCAGTGCTCTATGTTACTTTTGCGTCCTAATAGGAGCACAAATGAGCGCTTAGTTTTTTACTGCCATGAAAGCGTCTTAGTACGCACCTGTAAAAAAGTTGTCCACGACTATGACCTCATGCCCTTGCTTCATTAGTCTATCCACAAGGTGTGAGCCTACGAAGCCAGCGCCACCTACGAACGCAAGACAGTGGCTCTCAGACTACATCCCGAACAGGGGAAAACACTTTTGTCCTCCAGTACCTGTGACTAGAATCCGCTTCTTATCTTGTTGCTTCAGTAGTCCAACCACCGGATAATCCTTTTCCGGGCGATGAGCCTGATGCCCGCTCGTTCTCACTCAGCTGGTCAACGATATGTCTACACCATGACAAGAGACGTACCGACTGCATCTGGAGTTGCTCTATGACTTTGCTGATCCTGGCGTCCACTACTTGCTCGATGCTAGCCTCCACAGCCTTCATATTAGAGTCTGAGACCTTGGTAGGCGCTTTCTCTTGGAGAGATTCCCGAATAACCTTATTTTGTATGGGCATTCTGGAAGTTGAGAACAGTGTCGTAAAGGTTACCGTAACAATGACTCCAATAAAGAACCATTGCGCTTTTTTTAATGCGCTAGGGAGCGCCATTTGTCGGAGCGCAGGTGAGACTGCTTTCAGCTGGGCTGGGTGGTGATTTTGTGGAGCGTATCGGGTGGAGCTCTAAGAGGTTGATTGAGCGGTCAACTCCTCTATCTAGGAGCCTCGCATTGGTCCCTACGAGGTAGCTTCCATAGACCGACCCTAGGTAGCCTAATGCAAGGCTCAGCAGAGCAGGTGATCATATACCATTGGTGCCTCCAAAGTCGGAGATCTTCGCAACTTGGCTGAAGGTTTTCCTAGATTAAGATGCACTATTGATGCTTGGCTGAGTTCCTTAGCTTGATGCGCGTGAAGACGCTTGCACTTGTCTCACAAGCGTTCAGTAGCGCCGTCGTACCAAGGACAGAAATGGCCGCCGAGGTTATGGAGTCAGTTGTCCTTGACCGGAACCTTCTAACAAAAGTTTATGGAGCTTGAGGCCTGGTCTCTCCTGAAGGTCCTCCCGTAGTTCAGAACAAACAAGCCACCTTCAAGAGAGCGTGTTGACGCGAGGAGAAGGGAGAGTAGATGAGTGATGATAAAGAGAGAAGAAAGAAAGTGCCGCTTGATGTTCCAATAATCATAGAGACGAACAACAAAGACACAGCAACTTCAGGGGTTGATCTGAGGGGCAAGGCTTGTGTTGATATACTGTACCTGTGCTCACACATTATTGCCCTACTTTTGAGAGTGGAAAGCTTCAACAGCAACCAGGCTCAGAGCTTTGGCTGTGTCTATCAGTGCTCTACCACTGCAAGAGCTCGCTCCTTACGCTTCTGCAAGCCCAAGTAAGCTCCACTTTGCCTTTGCGTCGGTTGAAAGTTCTTTTCTAAGGGGGAGGGTCAAGAGTTCACTATCTTCAAAGCCTCCATAGAAGTGGTCTGGGCAGCACGCTTGGAGCTCATGGTTCACTGTCTCACCTGGATCTGATTGCTAGAGTTTCCTATTGGTAAAGTGCCTGTGACTTGAGGAGTGTTCTAGCACTCCACCCAGTGCCATGTCCTGGAAGGCACTAGCTTGGGGTTCCCAGCCCACGACCGGGAACGATGGCACTGATGGCGTTGGTCAGAAAGGAGAGATAGCCTCTGACAGGTATGGACGAATGAATGCTCCTACGTTTGTGGGTTGAAAGCCTTAGTCGTGCCATTACCAAGCAGACCTGCAGATGGCACTTCCAACGTTTCAGGTATGACTGAGACTTCTATTAGGATGCCTGCTGTCTGACGTTGTACTCATATCATGACTCAGTGGCCTCACTTCCAAAGTCACTCACGGAGAAGGTCTATGAAGTGCTTAAGTTCCTGAAAGATGTGCCCATGCACAAACCTGTGGGGGCGGAGGAGATACTCACCGGAATTGGCATTGTAAGTGTACGGCGGAGCAGACTGCAGGCAAGCCCCATTAAGACGTTGACATGTTCACATTGTTCTTTTCTCACAGAATATTAACAATGATGCGGAGCTTCAGAAGAGGCTCCAGGAGAACCCAAAGGTTGTCTTTGCGAGTAACATGTATGCATATCAGGTAGCAACTATTCCTCTTTGAACACCCTTGTACTAGGCAATAAGAGTCTATCTTGCGTTCACTTGCAGGCTAAATATGATGTGAAGAATGTTCATCAGCTTCTCCAAGTGATAGAGAAGGTGAATGGTCGCTGGCCTCAGTCGCCGTATCTAAGGAGCTAATGTCTGCATGATTGTAGAATGGCAATGGTCTGCCTATGAAAGACTTGGAAGACTGTTATGTGGGCATTGACCAGGATATCCGAGTAAGTAGATATACTAGCTGGCATCATACTTTAATCAGCTAAACTTTCCCTTTAGAGCTTGCTTCAAGAGGGCAGTATCATTGCTGTGAGGACCGACTCCGGTGGCAGTGGGGAGCTCATCCTCTATCCACGAGGGCCAAAGTAAGCTTAACTGATGCATCTAGAGCTTTTTTGCGTCCATCGTGGTCATTGGCGTTATTATAGGTTTCTTTCGCAGCTTAGTGGCACGTTGTCCGTGGAGCCTGGTAGCAACATGAGTAAGACCACGTGCGATCTCACAACAGAAGTCAGAAGAGGAGACGCCATCATGGTGATCTGGCAGCCTTTGGTACCTTATGTTTCTCGCTTCCTTGCTCATAGCGGCATGTTGTAGGTGGGCGAAAAATGGTTTCGTGTGTCACTGGCGCAGAAAGGCAGTCAGGTGGGTACCGTCCTAGGAGGTAATGATGCTTAGGGCTCAATCCTTTATGCTTTTAGGCTGAGCCGGGTCCCTCCATGACTCAGAGAAAGCTTGTGAACTCTAAAAAGTCAAAGTAAGACCTATAGAGTGTGTCATTTGAGTCCATTTGGCAAACTAACAGGGCTTATTTAGGTTCATCCATAACTTTGACGAGCAAAACCTGCCCCTAGATAATGTTTGGTCTTCTGGAGGTGGTGAGGTAAGAGTACTATAGTGATAACATCATGCCAAACCCTCTTTAGGCACTTGACACTAATGGTGGTGATAGGATGGTCCGCTCTCGGGTCTAACAGCATTCAAGTTCGGTAAGTAGTAGCCATTGTTACCTGACACCTGCAGGCAACTCAAGAATACTGTTCCAAAGGTTGTACCAATGACTTAAGACAGTTGTGGGAGGACACCCTAGAGGGCTGGCCTCAAGACAGGTGCGAAAGCCCACTTTGGATTTTCCTTCCACGGCTTAAAAAGTGTCCTCATTATTGTGCTGTCCCAACATCAGAGCCACTCTCGAGGAGCAAATGGTACGGGCAGGTCTGACTTCTCAAGATGCTGTCAGTGTGCGACGACCAGTTCGAAAGGTAAGTGACCCGCAAGGAAGTCTAGGTCTTTGGAAGAAGGTTGACTGCCTCGCCACCTAGATGCGGAAGGATCCAGTGCGAAGGAACCAGAAGCAGAAGGGACAACGGAATATCAAACTCAGCAACGCTCATCTAATAGGGACAGAGCTTGGAAACCTTTTACAGTCTGGCGCGGATGGGGGCCATAGTCTGGGAGCAGCCCGCTTTGAGAAGCGGTCATAGGGATGGCACTATCCTCAACAGGCTGAACTGGTGTATCATATGTAGATAGACGGTTTATAAATAACTTAAGAGGTATTGGCAAGGCCAGGCATGTGCTACTTTGTAGATGCAGGCCTTGACGTGCACCCCCACTGCTCCATCTGCGCTTCCTGGAGCTGCCTAACCTTGCGCTCCTCTCGTTTGTGCGCTCTTGTGGCGTTTAGCTCATCCGCGTAGCGCCCTTGTAGGCTGTGGTACTTGCCGCTGCTTGTGAGCTGATGAGAAACCTCTTGGCAATGTCGCTTTCTTTCTTGTTCTTGCTCGAGAAACTAAGCAGACAGAGTAATGTAGGTATTCCATATAAACGCGCAGGTGAATATCAGGTTCTAACGAGATCCTCACCTTGCTTCGGGCCAAGGATGGGCTAAATGTGGAATTGAGGTCGAAGGTCTTTTCCATAAGATCCGGATGGACCGGCATCTCCAGGCGACCCAAGGCGCTCGGACGCTGTAGGGGAGAAATTATGTAGAGTACAGGGTTATTTCTACGGAAGATCGCCCTCTCTCTATAATCTACAGCATACCTTATGTGGTTCCTGGTTCCTTTGCGACTCAAGCACGACCTGGAACTTCGTCTTTTTCAAAGTTGGCATTGGCTGCTTTGGCGGGAGAACTTCCGCCCTGTAGTTGTAAGCATATAAGGGGCTGTCATATGCTCCGATTGCCTTCTTTTCCCGCAGACACAGTTGCCTGGCTCCCGTGCTGTTATCCCAGTCCTTCTGCCTCAGACCCAACAAATCGGGCCTGGACGCCCGCTGGACACTCTTTTTGATTGCTAGCTTTTCTGACGGAATGCTCTCACGGTGAAAGACATGCTCCTTGGCAGAGTAGTTCACGTCACTTTTTATACTCCCGACCTGCAGCTTAGCTTTCAGATAGGTATGCGTTTCAGTGGTACCTCGGCCATCCGCCTCTTGGCCGTCCACTCTGCGTGACATAGCCCTCACGTGACAGGGCCTCACCCTCTGAGGTCACACTGCTTCCCGTGGAACCTATTCGAGTGTTGATGACTACCAGCAGTCCGACAAGGATGGACTGTAGACTCTACTAAAGTACTCCGAGCCTTGGGCAGCATTCGCTTGACATGCCAATGCTCTACGCTGCTCGCTCTTGTTCTAAAGGAGGCCTCAAGTTTCAGTGCTCACTTTAGCGAGCTTGATCGCGGAGAACTCCAGCAATCTGACTACTATTTATCGCCATCCTGTAGGGCTTCAGTAGAACTATGTAACAGCAGATGAAGCTGGCTCAGCAAGCTGAGTGCATGAAGGGTAAAACTCAAGGTAGTCCTGAGAGTAGTAGGCAGAACCATGATAACGCGAAATAGGGGGAAAGGAAACGACAATTACAGAACCCCCCTGGGAGCATAGGCCGACAAATGTCGTTTTGAAACTGTGTACGGATTCAATGAGCCAGGAAGGGACTAGGAAAATAAAGCGCGCGAAAGCACTAGGAACTACCTTTATTGTACGAGTACAAGTGCGCCAGGGCGGTGCAAATTGTGCCACGGGGATTTTGACGTGTTTGGGGACCATGCGATGGTCTGCCTTAATTTAGCCCGTCGATGTATGACGGTACGTCATGACGGCTTGCGGGAC
>FLMG01000572.1:3672-50453 GCA_900088475.1 Hyphochytrium catenoides
CTCTCTCTCTCTCTCTCTCTCTGTCCTCCCTTTCTCTCTCTCTCTCTCCCTCACAAGTAGTCAAAATTATCTGTCTTTTCACCTTTTTCCTCTCGTCGTCACTTATCCTTTGCTATAAGGATGACCATGGAGGAGGAGGGACATCAGAATGGCTCTCTCTTCAGTCTCTCCCCATGTGCCGAGTCCTCTTCTTCCCTCATAAGTGAATCTTCTCTTCTACAGGCGTCCACGCCCCGGTCTGTTATTTTGTCCTGTAGCATTCTTTTATAGTCTAGAGGCCCGGACGCCAGCAAAGAGAAGAGCGCAATGAAGGTCACAGCCATTCTTGTCGCGGCTGTCCTAGCGCTGCATCAGGCGGCAGGCGCAGAAGTTCAGGGTCAAGAAGGCAAAATTATCAATGGCGTGGAAGCGCCACCCTTCAAATACACCAGCTGGATGCTTGGCTTGTTCACAACTTCACGCACCCTGCCCATCTGTGGAGCATCCTACATTGGCAAGAATTTGGTGCTTACTGCAGCACGTACGTACATCCTCTCTCTTTTTCCCCGTCTTTCTGTCGTGGGTTTTCGAGTCCAGACCTGGTGCTGTCGGCTGAAGCGTCTCGTCCCCCTTCTTGTCTTGTCATCGTCTTCGCACTCTTTTCTAGCTGTAGCTTCAAAGCATGTACTAACAGGGTTCTTTCTCTTGTAGATTGCGTCGCTGGCTGGACCGATCTCAGCAGATATAACCTGCAGGCATATCGCCACGATATCTACAATACTACGGAGCCCGCCGTGGTTCTTCAGGTGGCCGGCGTCACCAAGCATAAAGACTTTGTGAATGTAAAGGGTGGAGATGATATTGCTATTATTCGCGTCACCGGGGGCCACGATCTGCCTGAGTACCCCGAACTAGATGACGGAAGCTGGTCCTCTGAAGATCTGCCCCGGAAGTTCAAGATCGTTGGGTAAGGAGGGGACGCTCTATATTAGTCCAACGCATCCCTGGTAACACCACTCTGTCCTCAGGTGGGGAAACACAGAACAAGGGACGCAGAGCAACAAGCTGAAGGAGGCTGATGTGGGGTTGACGGCTCAAGCCACGTGCCAACAGCTGTACCCCCGGGAGAAGATCGATCAGACCATGATCTGCGCTAAAGAAAACAATATTGACACTTGTCAGGGAGACTCAGGTATCAACAACGGCAGATGTAATAGGAAAATATATTAGGGCGGGCGGAAGGAGAATCATTGAGAAAAGAATCTAGAAAGAAGGACAGGAGAGACACTGATGTTTGTTCCCGGAAGAATGAGCTTCTGACAATATTGATTGTGCGCAGGTGGACCTCTTTTTGTCCACAGGGAAGGGAAGGCGCCTTTACTTGTCGGCCTCACTTCTTGGGGCTATGGATGTGCTCAGGCCGAGCCTGGCGTGTACGCTAGAATCTCGGCGCTGCGAAGTTTTATCGATGAGACTTTAGGCTGTCCTGCGGGCACTACCTTCAATAAGGGAGGGTGCGTTTCTTCTGGCCCTTCTGTACCTCCAACTCCAGCCCCTACCGCTGCTCCGACACCCGTTATGACGGGTACTCCCCCGCCACCAGTGCCTGCTCGGTGCACTACTCAGCAACTCAATGCTGATTACGAAGGCTTTGACATCGCTCGGACCAAGAGGGCATCAGCTACTGATTGTTGCAACGATTGTGAGAGCACTAATGGCTGCACGCTCTACGTCTGGACCGGCTGGGAAGGCGGGACATGCTTCTTGAAGTCTCAGGCAGGCCCATACAAATTCTCTCCTGGCGCCATCGCTGCCTCATATACAGGACAACTTCAGTGCACTTTCACTCCTGATGTGGACTTTGTTGGCAACGATGTTGGCAATGTCAGGCGCTACAGGGCAGAAGACTGCTGCACTGCCTGCGAGCAAAACAGAATGTGCGGGGCTTGGACCTGGACCAACTTTGAAGGTGGGACGTGCTGGCTAAAGTCCAAACAGGGTACCGAGGTCGTCGCGGCACCAGGTGCTGTCTCTGGAGCATCTACTAGGAAGCGCTGCGTCCTATCTCAGGGTTGGGACTACGTGGCTCATGACATTGGAAATGTTCTGGAGTCAGAGCCAGAGCGCTGCTGTGATCACTGCAGGGCAAATCCTGATTGCTTTGCCTTCACTTGGAGTCGCTTTAACGGCGGGACGTGCTGGCTGAAAAGTGCCATTGGACAGGTGGTAAGCAGCCCGGATATGGTGTCTGGGCATGTAATGTAGACGAGGGTGCTTAGTCCGTCAAAGAGGAAAGATTCGAGCCTCTTGTCAGGAGCATGCATCGGTTGTCATTCTTTGCAAAAAGATACAAGTCGTCAATGATTGTCACCAGTGGTAGTAATTAAACTCTTCTAGAAGCTGGATGAGGAGATAGATATATTTTATAAAAGAGAATAAGGCAGTCCGATTGTCAAATTATTGAACAAGAAATGTCTTTCGTTCTCAAATGGCGACATCATACAGATTCAAGGGTGCCTGGGAGTGTGCTGCCCCAAGCTAATGGAGACAGAAAGTCTGTAGCCTACCACATTTCTCCTCGTCGATGGTACTGGCGCTTCCCAGAGGTTACACCGCCACGATAAGCAGGAATACTGACTCAACAGCGTTAACTGCCCTCTCAGGGGTAACTCTATCTATGCAAGTCAACCACGGAGCGCTAGCGTTTGTTCTGTTTTCTTGACCTACATCCTCCGCCCGTCATGATCGGACACTAGCAAGTAAACTTCTCCCATGGCTAACGTACTATAGGCAGCTAAAAACAACAGGAGAAGAGAGACGAAGAAGGCACCGTATCCCTTCAATCCTAATCGATATAAGCCCGCGCTCTTGTCTTTCAGGTATTATGACCTTCCTAGTAGCATTCCCTTCTTCTCAAACGGCGATGACGGGTTAGAGTTAGTGTATTGAATACACAGACATCCTTCTTCTTGAAGAAGGCATTCCCTACACCTACCTACCCTATTGAGTTCGTTTTGGCTGACCATCTCAGTCAGACCTGAGGACAGGATTGTTTGTTGAAGGTTGACCCTCCCCTCCCAAGCGGAGCAGCTCATCTTACACGATGCGGTCGTCTGCAGACGAGGTGCCAACTCTGGCGCCCGACACTGGGATTTGCCTTGCCGAACGAACTCTAGCTCAAGAAGGAGCCTGACCCATCCAACGATGAGAAACAATTCTAAAAAGATCCTTTCCTAGACCGTATAACTCCCAGAGGCAAGGCCAAAATGGAAGAGAGGCAAGAACGCTATGCTGACAACAGGTGGTACCATTAGTATTACATCTCAACCTCTCGGCTTTATGACCATCTAGACGGTAGGAGTGACATGCATTCCCCAAAGACAACCCCAACCATGCGCCTCTAGTGACACGAAGGTCTTGGGATCTTGAGGGGTTGTGGCTCAGCAAGCTTGCTTTAGTGACCCACCTGATGATTGTTGTTCATCTCTCGATCGTACACTGTCGTTCCTCTCGCTCGTGGCTGCGGTTGCTATAGTTCTAGCATAGAACGTTCTTCTCTCCCTCTCTCTCAAACCTCCTTCGAAGCTGGACTAACTACCTTACGAGGATTATTCTGGACAGCAGTTCTCTGCCTTTGAATCTTTTTGGGTTATTCTGTGTCTTCCTCTCTGACAATCAATCAGTCTTGAGGAACCTCCCATCAATGATTTCTGTCTTCCTGCTGTTGTTTGTCGTGAGCTCGCTTATTATCTCCCTTACGTGGTAGCACCACACCCTACCATCATCACTCTTCTTTCCGCTCTTCTTTTCTTCAGTATAAAGCAGGGGCCAGTCCCTCTTCCTCGTCCATCAAGGGTGGGTGGCAGTAACGACATGATAACAAGAGGACGACATTGGTAGAGCAGAAGACAGAAGACCAACCCATCCACCATCTTTCACTATCAAATTGTTTCCTTCTCCTTCCTATGCAGACAAGACTCTCACTCTCTGACCATCATCATCCCTTCATCGTGCTGCATCCTCATCGTGGATGATCATCATCGCTCACCAGCCGCAGCAGACAGGGGCTCAGAGGGAGCGAGGGAGCAGCCTGAGCTGAAGGAAGGAAGCAGGATCACTGTCTCATTGCTCCATCTGAACTGTATCTCTCCTCTCCTCCACATTATCAAACGGGAAAATTAGACCCTTCTTTCTAATTTTACTACAAGAATTACGACAAAAACAGAAGGGCCAGACCTGATAATCGTACTATAACATACACTCGTCTCATTAAGAATGGGTTTGTATAGTAATTAAGAAACCATTAGGCTTGGGGATTTGAAACATTAGAGGACCGATGGATCTGATATTTGTTACCTTTTGGCTTGGAAGAAGGGGGGCGGACAGTGGGGACATAGAAATAAAACCCTACAAATATATTTGGATGTCCTTTGGATACGCAACCCTAGATTATCGCAATAACTCTTCAGCAGCTAGATAGACAATAGAATCATAGTCACATTATAACTGCCTGGCATGTTTGCCGCTTTATAGGCTCATAGGTGTCCAAGCGTATTCGCAAATCATGGCGAATGATGGTTGCTGTCTGCTTTGTTTGTCGCGTGCCCGGCAAGTGAATGTCTTGGTCCTTCCTCTCTCTCTCCATGATTCTGTCTCTCTGGTCGTCTCGTTCTGTCAGCTTGGACCCTCGTCTCCTTCATTCGCTCTGCCTTGCCTGTCTTCCTCGCGTCAGCGTTCCTCTTCTTCTTCCTCCTCGGTCGTTTCGGCAAGGTCTCTGATGTCTCTCATCTCTCATCATCATAATGGATAACATGATGGATAATGTGAAGGCCAGAACTTCACGAGGATCCTCCCAAACTGAAGCAGGCTGCGCATACTCACAACTCAATCTTCTCCTTTGCAGGCATCCGAATCCTGCCCTGCCGCCGGTTAAGTTCTTCCTCTTTTAAGTTCTTCCTCTTTGTGTAAGTGTCCTTTTCAGGGGCTGACGGAAAGAGGAAAATGAAGATCAGAGCCATTCTCTTCGCCGCCGTCCTAGCGCTGCATCAGGCGGTAGGCGCAGAAGTGCAGGGTGATGAAGGGAAAATCATCAATGGTGTGGAGGCTCCACCCTTCAAGTATACTGGCTGGATGTTGGGCATGTTTGCCAGAGGTCGCGCACTGCCTATCTGTGGAGCTTCCTACATTGGCAAGAATGTGGTGCTTACCGCGGCCCGTAAGTGCAGTCGCCATTCCTTGCCACCGTAAACCTTTGATATTATTGTGAGGAGCCTGGTGTACTGCCTCTCCAATTCCTTCCTACCAAATCTTACTCCATACAAATGTTGTTCTGGTACCAAGCTCGCATGCAGCGCCGCGACCTTCTAACCAAATCTCTCCGGCTTCTTCTTAGACTGCGTCGCTGGCTGGACAGAGCTTAGCAAATATAGCCTGCAAGCATATCGCCACGATGTCTACAACGACACAGAGCCTGCAGTGGTTCTTCGGGTGACAGGAGTTACCAAGCACAAGGACTATGTGAGTGTGGAGCAGGGAGACGACATTGCCATTATTCGTGTTAGTGGTGGCCATGATTTGGACCAATATCCGGAATTCGACGATGGAAGCTGGTCATCCGAAGACCAGCCTCGGACCTTCAGAATCATCGGGTAACCAATATGCCCTACTCCTGCCAGTGTCCTCTGCTATTAATGCCGTCGTCTCTGGTGCTCTTGGTCTCGGAGTTGTCCTTCCACTTTATCCTGACTAACAACCTTGCCTTTCTAGGTGGGGAGTTACGGAACAAGGCCAACAGAGTAACAAGCTGAAGCAGGCAGACGTAGGATTGACCCCTCAGGCAACGTGCCAGCAGCTTTACCCTGCCAACAACATTGATAAGACCATGATCTGCGCTAAGGGAGAGAATATTGACACTTGCCAGGGAGACTCAGGTAAAACAGCCAGCTAAAAAGAGGCTAGGATGGCAAGGAAGGGCTAGTAGGACATCGATTATCTTTTTGCTTCCTGTCGACCACCAAAGAGCTCACGTTTTTCATGTCTCGACAGGTGGACCTCTCTTTGTTAATAGGGAAGGAAGTTCCCCACTGCTGGTCGGCCTCACCTCTTGGGGGGAGGGATGCGCCCAAGCCCAGCCTGGAGTATACGCTAGAATCTCGACCCTTCGAAGCTTCATCGATGAAACTCTGGGCTGCTCCCCAGGCACCACCTTTAATGGTGGAGCCTGTGTACCTACACCAACTCCGACCGGACTTCCTACGGCGGCGCCTACTGCTGCTCCCACTGTAGCTCCTACTCCTGAAGCCCCAACAGCAGCACCGACAGTAGCTCCTACTCCTGACATCCCAACTGTCGCACCAACCGCGGCGCCTACTACTGCACCTACCGTGGCCCCTACACCAGAAACTCCCACTACCGCACCAACCACGGCACCCACCACCGCACCCACTACCGCACCTACCGTAGCCCCTACACCAGAAACTCCCACTACCGCACCAACCACGGCACCCACTACCGCACCTACCGTAGCTCCTACCCCAGAAGTTCCAACTGCCGCACCCACACATATCCCAACCGTGGCGCCTACCGTTGCACCAACACCCATTATCACGGAGGCTCCTACTCCAGCTCCTTCTCAATGCACGGTTCAGCAGCTAAATGCTGATTACGAGGGGTACAACATCGCCCAGACCAAGAGGTCGTCAGCTGCTGAATGTTGCGCGGACTGCGAGACCACCCATGGTTGTACTCTCTACGTCTGGACCGGCTGGCAAGGCGGGACGTGCTTCTTGAAGGCCCAGGCTGGTCCATACAAATTTACTCCTGGGGCTATTGCCGCATCATATACTGGACGATTCCAATGCAGTTTCACCTCGAATGTAGACTTTGTGGGCAATGATATCGGCAATGTCAGGCGCTACAGGGCAGAAGACTGCTGCACTGCCTGCGAGCAGAATAGACAATGCGGAGCCTGGACGTGGACCAACTATGAGGGTGGGACGTGCTGGCTAAAGTCCAAGCAGGGTACCGAGGTTGTCCCTGCATCAGGTGCTGTCTCTGGAGTCTCAACCAGGAAGCGCTGCATGTTATCTCAGGGATGGGACTACGTAGCTCATGACATTGCAAATGTCCTGGAGTCAGAGCCAGAGCGCTGCTGTGATCACTGCAGGACTAATCCAGACTGCATGGCCTTTTCCTGGAATCGCTTCAACGGCGGAACGTGCTGGCTGAAAGGCGCCATTGGACAGGTGGTAAGCAATCCGGATGTGGTCTCTGGCTATCCGCAGTAAATCCTGGTGTGAGCTCTGAGCTGCTGCCTCAACAACCAAGGATAGATTAGCTGGCTGTCGTCCCGCCTATCCCCTGCCAAATAATGGTTGATGCCGAAAGAACTGCAGGTCAGCGAGTAGCTTCAACATTAGTGCCTCATCTTCCCTTATTAGGAGCAAAGCGTATTGAAAAGTTAGACGCGTCAATTTCTAAACTTTTAAAAAAAATCAAAAGCAGCCAAAGACGAACATAATATTGTAGGCGTTTTATAAAAAGATGTTATCTTCAAAGAAGGGAATCCTTCGTTCTTTTGAGAGTCCATCCTAATAAACTTTAAAGATGTCTCGTGTACTTGACGGTGGAAACAGCGTGTGAAGGTTCACTGTTACAGCTCTTCACTTGACGCTTCTTCTTGGTTTGGTCTCGTCGTTTCACCAATAATGCTTATGGCGGCTTGAAACAGGAAGGAGGTAACCATGAAACTTGAGCATCCTCTCCATATATTATTAGAAGGTCTTGGCCGAGGGCCAGGCAGAGGTTGTTTGTTTGCACTCTTTTCCTAGAGAAAGTAAAAGTTATCCGCGTATCCGCAGGAGAAGGACGGTTCAATCAGTGTCGGGATGGTTCAAGCAAAGACACAGTACAGACGGGAAATTGGAAGGCAACGCCCAGGTGCTTCAAGCTTGGAAAGGCTAAGGAATAAGACTTTCGGGCATGCCTGTCCGTCTACCATCGCGTTGGTCAGGGCTCACGCAGTCCTTACACTATAGAAACAAAGGGCAGCAGCTTGAGGATAAACCCTCAGAGGACCCTCAGTAGTTCTATAGAGTTAGTAGTGCGCTGGTGACTTCTCCCTCGAGGCCCAAGCCCGTCCTTTTATATTACAGGTGGAATAACGACCCGGATACACCTGCTGTCCCACCCACCCCCAAGGGGTAATGGTGTCAAGGATTAAGCATTGACAAACCTCCCCACCCGCCTTCGGCACTACTGTTTTATTCTTGTGTAGTAATAAATGAACCGTAAGTAGCGCTCTTCTCTAGAACTCTGACTATTACCCTTATATTAGTACTTTCGGCTTCTAGACCGCTGGTCAGTTTAGAGTAGTAGTGTGACATGAGTTAGGAGTCTATCTTGCATCGATAGATTTGTGCAGTGGTGGCACTATCTTCCGCCTTCACTACTGGTTTCGGTTGTAAGACCATGGCGATAGTCGGGAAGAAATCAGTGTATATTCTATGTGTTTCCCCCTCCGATTGATAAATAGATGAGAAGGAACAATTAACCCTAATAATAACTAATAACTACTCAAGCCACTTCGCTAGCTGAATGAGCTTCATTATTGGGGCCGGAGCGGCGGGTTATTCCCTTCTCTTTTTATACGGTCGAGCAGAGACCAGATGCCTGTCTAGAAGAGGTGGTGAAGAAGCGATACCGCTGTCCTTCTAGAAATAGCGTGGTGGTGATGATGATGATGCGGCAACAAGAGAGAAGGTCGGTCCTCTTGGAGGTTCCTTGCGTTGCTATGGTAAGGAGAAGAGGAGAAGAGACGAGAGCCAAAGAGAAGAAGCAACTGCGATAGCAATCTCCTCCTCATGGAGGGGAGAGAAGAGAGATTCTTCCTTCCGTTCTCGCTCGCTTCTGGAGATTCATGTGGCGTCTACCTTTACCAGTCTAATCTTCATCTCACAGGAGCCTGCCTTCTGCTCGTTGTCAGTGGCCCACCTTTCATTCTCAAAAAATCTCACAGGGGCGCAGCAAAAGTGTCTAAGCGCGCTGCTGGTGGCGATTGAGCGACACAATGAAGGTCGCCGCCATCCTTCTTCTTGTAGCGCTCTTCCTGTTGCACTACCATGAGAGCACAAGTTCACCAACCACTAAACGTTTGCGACCAGGTGACGCAGGCAGGGTCATCAATGGCTGGGAAGCCGAGCCGTTCAAATATACCGGCTGGATGCTGGCAATCTTCGAGAGGGACAACCCATTGCCAATCTGTGGAGCTTCCTATATAGGGAAAAACCTGGTGCTCACTGCCGCCCGTAAGCTTCCTCTTTTTGGCGTAGTAGCTCCATCATCTCGATTTTTGTCAGCCTCCGCTCAGATCTTTCCTTTCCACTTTTGACGCTAACAAGCAGATCAGATGTTTGTCACCTGTGCCAAGGCTGTGTTGAGTTCTCTTATCAGCTCCTTCTTCATCTGAGCTATGCCATATGTCACCCGCGGCTGATGCAGCCGTCCCTTCGATCTCCGTTCGCAGTCCTCTTGGCTAATGCAAAGTTCACTTGGTCGTACGTCTGATTAACGCTTTGTGTCTCGTTCATGATCGCAGACTGCGTGGAGAGGTGGCCCTTCACTGACGTCAGTGGATATAGCATTCATGCCTATCGCCACGACGTTCTCAACAGCGGTGAACCGGCAGTGGTGATGCAAGTGGTCGACGTCACAATAAGTGAGAAGTATCGCTCACCTGAAACTGGCAATGATATTGCTATCGTGAGAGTCACAGGAGGACACGACTTGCCAGTCTACCCTGAGCTTGATGATGGAACCGTATCTTCTGAAGAAGTCCCGCGTGAATTCACAGTGCTTGGGTAAGTTGTCTAAGCGCGTCATCATTGCGCTCTCTTCCTTGCCTCATCTCTCGACGTCTTCCTCTTTGCAGTCCAACGCATCCTCCGTTAAGCTTTGCACTCTGTCCTCTCCCCGGCTTCTATCGTCTCGCTGGATCTGACGATTGGTATCACTGAATTCCGGGCTCTTTTAGCTGGGGAGTTACCCAGGAGGGTGTACAGAGCAACAAGCTGATGGAAGCCGACGTGGATCTAATCCTTCAAGCTACCTGTCAGCAGCTATACTCAGATATGACCACCATCGACCCCACCATGATCTGCGCCGCTAGAGATGGCATCGACTCCTGCCAGGGAGACTCAGGTGAGAGGGGTGAAAGAGTGCCACTAGAAGTTGAAAAAGACAAGAGCGATGAGTTGCGCCACATCTTAAGTTTTTCATAAGATGGAGGCAAGGCAGAAGCACCAGCACGAAAGGATAGAACGAGAAATTGTCTGGAAAGTGGCTTTCAACAATCTGACACTCGATGCGCTACCCCTCTAGGTGGTCCGTTCTTTGTCACTCGAAGCGATAATGTACCGGTCATAGTTGGTCTCACATCCTGGGGACTTGGATGCGCTGACCCCAATAGACCAGGAGTATACTCCCGGGTCTCAGCACTGCGAAGCTTCATAGATGAAACCCTGGGGTGCCCATCTGGCACTACGTTTAACCAGGGCAAGTGCGTAGCTCTGTCAACGCCAACACCTCCTATCACTGTGCCTCCTACAGCCGCACCTCTTCCCAAGCCCACACCGGCACCACTGAGCCCTACTCCGAGCCCCGTCGCACAGTGCTCGGTCCCTAGACCGCATGTTGACTATGAAGGCTTTGACATCGGTCAGACCAAGCGATGGTCTCCCGAGCAGTGCTGCACGGACTGTGAGCTTAGCCCAGGATGCATGCTCTACGTATGGACGGGCTGGGAGGGTGGGACGTGCTTCTTGAAATCTAGAGCTGGTCGAGCGCGGCCCCGTCCTGGTGCTGTAGCTGTTGCTCTTCTCTCGAGCTCGATGTGCACATACCGGGCCTCCGTGGATTACAGGGGTAATGATATTGGCACCGCCAAAGGGAAGACGGCCCAAGAGTGCTGCTCTGTCTGTGAAGGGACCGCGGGATGTACTGTCTGGACCTGGACTGAATGGGAAGGCGGCACTTGCTGGCTGAAGTCTAACGTTACCGCGGCACCCACCACAACTGCTCTGAATGTCATATCTGGGTTGTTGAACCAGCAGCGTTGCTGGTTGGATGATGGGTTGGACTACGTCGGCCATGACATTGCTAATGTAAGAGAGACGAATGCAGAGCGCTGCTGCGGACACTGCAAGGCCAATTCGCTATGTAGAGCTTTCTCCTGGAGCCCATTTAACGGCGGGACCTGCTGGCTGAAGAGCAAAGTAGGTGAGATGGTGAGCAAGCAAGGCGTCTCTTCTGGTCGCCCTTTTTAGGTTCCTTTGATGGGAGAACGGAGGGACATACACCAACAATTTTCTAAAGTCAGCACTATTTTAATAAGGTATATCGTGCTAGTGGCACCTCCAGCGATCTCTGTGTCTGCATATCTTCCTTCTTCCCTTAGCCTTTCTTTCTCTTGATGGTCATAATACATTGAACAGTCAGGACGAAGATCCGCCACGTGTACTCTAGGATCATCAACCGTATGGTTTGCAAAGGAGTGGGTGCTGCTCCAGCTGCTGCCCTTCCCAAAGAGATGGCCGCCGAGCTCTAAATTTGACTGTCCTACTCAGGGAGTCCTCTCAGAGTTGCGAATCACCTGATGAAAGGAACCCCTGAGATCGTTCTCGCTTTGTATGCAGGGTACTCGTCAGGGAAGAACTGCATCAAAATCTCTTCTTCGAAGGTAGAGACGGCAGTTAAAGAAAGCCCTATTTCATGCTTCGTGGGCATAGCAAAAGGGGGGAGACAGATGAAGGAGTAAGAAAGAGCAGATATCCAGAAACATGGGGCTAGGCAGGAGTCTAATGGCTGCCATGGGCCAGTCTTCGGACAAAGGTGCCAACAACTTCAACCTTTCAAATCTAGACAGCCGTGGGACGAAGAAGATCAACAGTTAAAAGAGACCGACAGAAGGAGACGTGAGAACGTGAATCGACCAGTAGGGGCATGTAGCAACAGGACATGTCCAGTGTGGCTGGAAAGGATATGGAATGCGATCCTTGAAGAAGTTCCACGATGCCCATGTGTACGCGACAAAACAGATGGGATTGCAAAGAATTAGCTGTGAGCCGACGCTCCACCAGAACCATCCACAATAAGAAGGATGCCGCATGAACCTGAGCACAACAAGCGAAGAGAGGAAAGGGAACAGAAGAATGGTTAGGTAAAGTAGCGGAACGGAATGCCCCCGTCGTAGTCGTTCACTTCTGGTGCCAGAAGACGCAATGAGCTCTTCCAAGGCAAGAAAGAAAGTTATCCGATAGACCGCCTCTCACTGTTCTTTAACCCAAAATTCTCTCGGGACTGGCGTTTTCATCTACTTTTGGGCTCGATTGCACCTTTTTTTCTCTTCTCTCTCTCTCTCTCTCTCTTTCCATCTTCTCTCTCTTTTTCGTTCTTCTCTCTCCAATCAGCTCACTTTGTAACCTCTCACGCTGTACTCCTTCCCCATCTTTCCTTCTTCCATTCCTAGAACTCTTCACTTTTACCTATAAACTCCATGCGTGACAAGTCTATGGTCCTTCCTCTTGAAAGCCTCTATCCTATGCGAGAAGTTACTGCCCGCGGTCCACATTGATAACGTGCGCAGCAGCTGCCCTAAGCCAGCCACCACCACTCCAAGACAGAAGATTCTGAAGTTTGTCTTGAAGGAAGGGAAGAGAAAGAGCTCGACCCAGAACTCCACCCAGCTCGCCAAAGCAGCCATCCGATACTCGAAGCTATGGTTTAGAATGAAAGCTGTGGGAGGAGGTTAAGAGAGCAAAGAGACACATGTTACATGTGTGGAAGCTGGAGCTCCACGAAGAGACAGGAGAGAGGAGGTGGAAGGAATGTGGGCCTCCGACAACAGAGGAGGAAAAAAGAAGGTAAAGCCCTAAGAGCCCAGGCAAGAAGACCGCAGGAGATGGGTCTCGGAAGAGATGACGGAGTGCGGAGCAGTAGACCGCATTCTGGAGAACCGAGCGCAGAAGAGAAAACACAAGGGTTACGGAGGACTGAGATCTCGTATGGGACACGGCCAAGATCAAAGAAACTAAGAGGAGAGATGTCGACCGCCGGCCAATGCAGGTGACGGGAGAGAGAAGAGAGGAAGAGATTCCGTAGTAAGGGCGCCTCCTCAAGGCAAGCGACATAAGGAAGTGTCAGGGTTTAGAGAGGGGGAGGAAAGGTAGAGAGAATGAAGAGAATCGGAAGTATGGCCCTAGTACGGAGGCAAAGCGGAGAGAGGAAGGCAGGAGGAGAGAGACACAGAGAGATGAGTAAGAACGGAAGCAGACAGGCATAGTGTGGAGAAAATAGAGTCGTACAGTCATAGTTAAACGTCGACGGCTTCCACAGAGCTGTTGCCATTCCCTCCGAGAAGTGGAACCAGCTGATATACACAGCGTACACACTCCATTGGATCTAAGGGGCCACGAGGCAAGGGAGAGAAGAGAGCGGACGAAGAGACAGAGAGAGAGAGACAGAGAGAGAGAGAGAGAAAGAGAGAGAGAGAGAGCGTAAAGAACCTGGTCACAAAGAGCATTACATCAAGGACATAAAGAGAAGACGTCCCTCAGCTCTTTCTGCTGGAAGGGCATACGCTGCATGAACAGTGCGAGAGACTGAGGAGGGGGAGAGTAACGGCACATGAAGAAGAGGGAAAGAGAGAAAGAGAGAGAGAGAGAGAGCGAGAGAGAGAGTGTCTTACCAGGAATGACTTCCCACCCTCATTGAGCCACCAGAGATTATATATGAGGATGCACAGATGAATGCTCAGCACCGAACCCAGGCCGAACCCAGTCAGTGCAATCTTCCCTAGGCCTGTTGGCGACGCAAACTGATAGTTCTCCACCCGAGGCTCTCCCCCGGCCATCCTCCCAAGACGCTCACTGCGCCAGACAAGGCGACGACGCGTCTCAGCAGCTAATGGAGAGCGCCGGCACCCTTCAGGAGGAGGAAGAGGACGAGACAGAGCGGTGGATCTACCTCCACTGTTGAAGGTACTTGAGGACGGCGGCGTTGGATCTCTTCCTCACACGATCATCTCTATCTGCCCTCTGCTTCTTCTGCCTTGGGCTCTGCCTGCTGCCTCTAAAGGCCTCTATCTCCACCTCGCTCTATTGTCTCGACCTGCGAGCTGAGATCAGAGACCAGAAGCGAGTTGGCCCGCATCCTCTAATACTTCTTCTCTTGCCTCTCTCTCTCTCTCTCTCTCTCTCTCTCTCTGTCTCTCGTCTCTGTGTGTCATTTCTTTGTCTCTCCCTCATATTTTGGCTCTTGTGGTCTGTCGCGTGTCTCTCTCGGTAGGTCTATTCTCTCTCTTTCTCTCTCTCTCCCATCTTCCCCTATCTCTTCTCTCTATCTGTCTCTCTGTCTCGCTCTCTCTGTCTCGCTTCGTTGTACGAGTAGGGACAAAACAAACAGTGTTGTGACTGTAATCCCCGTTTTGGTGATTCCTTCTTTTCATAGTAAGACTTCTTGCTACCTTTGGAAATATTCCACTTGAGCTCTAAGAAGAGAAAACATCTGAGGATTCCTTCATTTTTGCATGACATAAATTTCATTTCAATCAAGCTTATTGAGGGTTTTCAATCTTTTCAATGAGAATACGAGAATACGAGCGCGAGGCAGGAAGGGAGAGAGAGGAGGGGGGAAGAGGGAGGGGGAGAGAGAGAGAGCGAGAGAGAGAGAGAGAGAGGGAGAGAGAGAGAAAGAGAGACAGAGAGAGAAAGAGGGACAGAGAGAGAAAGAGAGACAGAGAGAGAAAGAGAGACAAAGAGAGAAAAAGAGAGACAAAGAGAGAAAAAGAGAGACAGAGAGAGAAAAGAGAGACAGAGAGAGAAAAAGAGAGACAGAGAGAGAGAAAGAGAGACAGACAGACAGAGAGAAACAGAGAGACAGAGACACAGAGAGACAGAGACACAGAGAGACAGAGAGACAGAGAGAGAGAAAGGGAGAGAGCGATGACGAAGACCGGGGAAGACAGAGCAGTGTTGAAGCAAGGAGAATTGCAAGCAGAGAGGAGAGCGAGAGAGAGAGAGGAAAGACAGCAGAGTGAGCTTTGTTCCTGAAGACAGACAGACATACGCGAGCTCATACGCGCCTGCGTGGGAAGCTGTTATCAAGCGATAGATTGCTCTTCGCTGACCGACTTCAAGACTCAGAGTCTAGGCTTTCCATCGCTTTATCTTGCTGCTTCCCTTAAGCGCCTCTCTCTCCCCTACTTCTGGCCTGGATTGAGAGCTTCTCCCCTGCATCGTCGCAGGTTCGCTGCGCCTCTTTCTGTCCGTTTCTCAGCAGATCCATAAAAAAGTCAATCTCCGGTCACTCAGATGGAAAACGGATATGAGGAGAAGAGGCAACGCCCAGAGGTCCACGGCGTCCTGCGCTCTCCGGGCAGCTCGGACCCTAGTATTGGGTGAGACTCACAGGGACTGACGGTCAAGAGGGAATAAGGGAAAGACGAATGTCAGCCCGAGGGAGGGGAAGAGAGAGACAATGAGCGAGAGAGGCCAAGAGAGAAATAGGTGAAAAGTTGCATAGTTGAGCACAGACTCTTCTGCTCTTCGCCGTAGTCGGTTTAGTGCTGTCTCTATCCGCGTAGGAAGTTTTCTGAGTAATTGGAACCTTAGCAGGGCAGACAACATGAGGCTTCAAGTCTCTGGGGCGCTCTTTCTTTCTTTCTTGCCGGCACCCATTCATCCTCGCATTGCGCTTCTATGTGTCTAACTATAGGAACAAGCACATTCAGTGGGACGAGGAGACAATCGCGGAGCATGATCTGATGCGAGGGACGAGGATGAAGATTGATGAACCCAACACGCCATACAATCATTATGATACTGAGGAGGACGATGAGCATGTTGCCGATGGCGTGGGATACGAAGAGAGTGAAGCTAGAGAGCAGAAGTCTCCCTCTGCAGGGAGACCGAGCAAAGATTTATCACATAAGGTATGGGCAAAGGGATGTCCTATCTATGAGAAGAGGGAGAGTAACAGGGCTAAGTGAGAGGGAGCGCCAAGCAGAAGGGAGAAAGAATGTCTAAGCCGCTCTCCAGTCCTTGAGACGGCTCCTACCAGCTGAATGCGTGTCGTCGACTAGTACTTCCCTGTCTCTAGTATCTCAGCAGTAAGTCGCTACTCTTGCGCTGAGCTAATATCACTCTTTGAACTCAGTGGGATGAACTGCACTCAAAGTTAGAGAAGGAGTCGAAGAAACGGACAGGTGAGATCGTCCTCTCTGTGTCGTTCTTCTGCGTGGCCCTATAACGACTCCTCTTTGACGCTCCTGCTTTTGGCTCTCTCTACTGGCTGTCTCGTCTTCACAGCGAGTTGGTCCGGCAGTGAAAGTAGTGATAACGACTCGAAGAGCAAGCACAAGGAGTTTGAGAAGCATCGGAAAGCGCATTACAACGAGTTCAAGGTCCTTCAAGAGTTCAGAAAGAGCCATAGCTCACTTGAAGATGATGACGAGAATGAGGATAAGAAAGCTGATGGGCAAAGGGAAGACTGACTGCCCAAAGAGAAAAGCACCATAGGTGACCATTCGTCTGCTCTCATACTTTTCTTAACCTATGTTGAAGAGCTACAACTCTCCAGGTTCTTCCTCTAAAGAGTACGTGGCCTCATGCGACCGACGCATCAATGGGTGAGGCGGCGTCATAACGCCAGGTCTTGACCTTCGCCGATGGCCGGAGTAGCGTGCCACTCTCATGCCCTTATAACTATTATCAATACATGGAAGCCATAGTGGAAGTGTTAAAGTAAGGGCGGGAAGGCGTGCGGTGAATGTCATAGACCTCCTGACTAGGCGATGATGGTCCGTAGATGGTCACTATCCCTTACCACTCTGTGCAATGTTAGGCGGTGGCAGCGGCCGCGCACTCGGAGCTCTGCACTGCTCCATAAGATTTGTGAGCTCGGATCTGCATCTTCAAACGGTCCCGCATCCTTTCATACGGCCCTAAACCGTTATTTTACGAGATGACGGTTGTATTACTGCTGCGAAAAGATTTGAATTATTTATATTGAGAAGAGGAAGTAAAGTTGGGCATATTACTAAATTGTCGAAGCGGCGCGGACAAATGAACAGTTTTGAAGGGAAAAGGTTATTGCGTTTTTCCATCTGAAGTTGGACGCTGAACTCTCCCAACATCCAGTCTGCGGGCATGCGGTCTGCTGACGAGGCTGCAGAGATCCTTCTCACACCCATCCACCATTGCAGAGCTCCATAGACCGTGCAGCTGCATAGGGTGGAGGCAGGCACGCTGCTTACGGCTGACTAAGGTGCTACTTATCGCCTGACAAGCACCCACCAAGTTCAAAGCCGGAGTAGCGGACTGGGTTCAAAATCTCTCAAAGTCCTTACCTGCGTCTGTGGCTGATGAGCTCGTCTGGAGCATGACCGGGAACTCCCTCGTTTTATAAATTGGTCCGAATCCTAGCGTAGTGAGAGAGGCTGCTAGGCATACCGCCAACTTTATCTAGGAAATGTCACTCTTTAGCTTGAGAGAGTGGTGGCACACTCAGGGCAACGGCGACGAGGAGTATGATAAGGGCTGCATGGTCCTTGGCAACGTAGACAATGACCAAAATAAAGAGATGAAGATCATAACAGGAAGCTTTGAAGGCGTACTAAGAGTGTACCGGCCGCGATCAAGCGAGGCGAGCATTGAGGATCTGATGCTGGAGGAGAAACTACCTGCCCCCATCCTTCAGGTTGATGTAGGGCGATTCTCAGGGTACGTGCGGGTCTAACTCATGTTCGATTTGAGTCGTTCTCGTTGTTTATTGGTCAGTCGCAGACAATGAGCGTTTCCGGGCCCTTGTGGTTCTATTTCGCCCTTTCGTACATTCATGCAGCCTTCATCCATCTCCCTAAGCAGAGGGGCTAAGTTTGACTTGCTTCGTTGTACATTGCGCGTTTGGCCCTATACTCCGCGCCACTTTCCTTTATCTAACCAATTCCCTACAGTGCCTCGGATAGCTATTGTCTGGCGGTTCTCCACCCTCGCCAGTTAGTGGTATACACTGTGGAACCCAGCACAGCGCAGCCGGACCAGGATGCGTCCTTCTACCACTTAAAGAAGCTCTATGAGCACAATCTTGGGGAGAACGGTCAACATTTCACTGCGTACAACATGATTCACGGACCCTTTGGGGGCTCTTACGGTGAGAGAAGGAGGCATGTTGCTACTCTATTTCCTGGCTTTTTGCTGTCTGAGGGTCCTCCTTTACGTGCCGGACTACCCCTCGGCTCCTAGAAAAATAGCTTGTTTGCGAACCTTCCATCGTCCTAGAATAGAGGTCACTCCGCCAGATGGCTCTAAAGGTTGACCTCTACTGATTCTGTTGCTATGCTTAGGCCGTGACTTCATCTGTGTGCAATCCATGGACTGTCGTCTCCAGTTCTTTGAGCAGGTCAGTTTCTAGTCCCGTGCATCTCTACAGTTCTCCCTCGCTCCCCTATTCTCATACTTTATCAGCATCATCTCTGCTCCTTGGGACTGACACATGACTTACAATTCCTCGCGTCGTCCAATGTGACATTCGTAGGACCAAAGCTCTTTTCTTGTCGACCTCGGGCACTCTCTTCTGCCTGGGCCAATGTGCTATCACTCTCGGATTGACTCCTTGATTTTCGCCACTTCAGAGATGAAGCTCCAGTGCTATCGGTAGGTGCCTATATCGTAGAGATAAAATAATGGACCAGATATTGTGAGCCCAAAGGAATAGACGTTCGGTTGTACGGTTTTGCATTGCTTTCCTCACTTCAAGAACCCAAGCATCTTTAACATGCCAAGACATCTCAACTAATCTTTGTTCTGGTGCCTCGCATCTCAATTCTGCTAATGTGATGCTGAACTTTGTCTTTTGCTATAGTTATCAGACCATCGCCAGCGCCAACAATCCTAGGATGAGGAACCTTCGATTCGTAGAGGACGAAAAAGAAAGAGGTAGGGATGGTTCATCGACTTATAATCTCATAGCTAGGAAACAGTGGTGTCCTTACCCCTTGCGGTCTGATCAAGTGCTCCGAGACCTTTTTATTCTTGCACCCTCACTATATTTCCTCTCCCCTCTTTTGGGGCAGATGAAAAGGCCTCAGCCGCGAGGAAATTGGCCTTCGACTGGTGTCTGAACGCTGGCGAACATATTGTTGATCTTTTGGTGACACGGCTCACGAGGTATTTTGGCCCAGCTTAGGCTTCTCTCTCTCTTTTCTTATTCTAAGCGAATCCCTACGTGTCCTCCTGTCCATATTATCTCGCACCCCCTTAGGTCGCTCAGTGCTACTCAAGCCGACATCGTTGTGCTGGGAGAGCACTCACTTTTCGTCCTGAAGGACCAAGGAGCCATTCGATCTCAGAGAAGACTGAACTTTGAGCCCACAGCCATTACAGCTTACGCTCTGCAGCAAGAGGGTATGCCAATGGTTCCGACTTCCGCATAATATACCTCGGCAGTTCTTTTGTTTTCCCTTTCCACTCTGCCGTGCCTTGGGCTAGTCAGCATCTCAATCCACGTTAATGTTTCCGAGTAGCTGTCCCTTCTGATCGAGCTCAACCTCTCTCCGCTCTGTAATTAGTTAGTGCTAAAGCCTGATTGCGTTTCTAGGCTCTCGCAACTTCAACCTCATTATTGGTACTACCGACAATCAGATACTGGTGTATAACGACATGCAGCTCCTGTGGGCGGCGAAGGCGCAAAGCACACCTATTGCCATCCACGTTGGGACGTTTGGGTACATTGATGTCACTCTCTCCCTTCCTTGTTCCAACTGATCGTGTCTCTTAGTCCTTCAGTGGTACCTGACCTAGCAAGCTTTGTTAAGATTGATGGTCCATCAAGTCTGTCTTTGTTTGGTCCTTATTGTAAAAACTCCTTTTAGGCGGCCCCCTTTAATCTTACGTCCAACGACCATAGTGGTAGCTGTTCTCTAATGTGCCAGCAGCTCCATTCCAGGAATGGTCGTGACGTTAAGCGAGACTGGAAGTGTCTCCGTAAACTATCTTGGCACTGATCCACCAAGCAATGCCGTGGCGGGAACAGAGGCAAAGGAGCTGAATTATGCAGAAATGGACGCAGAACATCGGAAGCTCCTCAGCATCATTAGAGAATCCCAGGGCGGTATGAAACCCTATCTTTAATTAACGCTTCTCTCAGTTCTTGTATGAGTATCAATATGATGAGGTTACGACTTGCGTGCATTAGAGGTTCATAAACGAGCCCATCGTGCATTGTTTTATCCGTGCCCGCATAACGGGTGTTAATGGATATCTATCGTGATGTTGTTCGACTCTTGCGTGCCGCTAATATGCAATGACATATGTAGAGCACAAGAAGGAGCCCAGAGAGAGGATCCTTCTTCGTGTCCAGGTTCCGAATCTAGTGGATGACATGCAAGACGGTGAGTGGTCATCTTCATCTTCACTCTTTGATCTTATCGCAGCCTGTGTCAGGATGTGAGGACAGTCTAGCTGAAACCTCGCTCAATTTGTTTTCTGCGGAAACTGTTCTTCATCCCTTATCCAGGAGGCTGATGACTTCTCTCTCCTCTTTACTTATCTGTCTCCGGCTCGCATCCTGCAGCGTCAGATAGAATAGTTCCTTCAAACTTTCCCGCCTATGTTCGTGAAGACGGTTCGCCTGTAAAGCTAACAGTGAGGATCTTCGTGACCTACACCGGAAATTCGGGGCTCTCAGATGTTCAGCTAGTCCTCAACGTCCCGCAGCATATTTATACCGCAGAGACAACCATATTCTTACAGTCAGTAGGTAGGGGAGCGCAATATGTTTTCTCCTCTACCCTCCGAGCTGAATCAGGATTGGCGTTGCCCTCTTATATCTCGCAAGAAGTGTACTGAACACTCTCTTCTTTGCACGTTGCAGCGAAAGGCTCTGGCACTCCTACTTGTGTGCCAGTGACTCTTTACATTAGCAAACAGGCTATCCCTTCGTCGCTGAAGATTGGAATATCAGCACTTTATACGAGGTATCAGCCTTTGATCTTACCTTAAGCTTGACTCTGCGAACCCTATCGATTATCCCTTCTGTCGTGTGGGGTGTTTATTCTTCCTACTCTGTCTGTGCCAACTAAGGCATTGAGTCATTATGAATGGGTCCATCTCTGGCAGACGCCCGTCTTACTATCTTCAAGAACCGCGGTTCTAACAGCTTACCCTGAAGTAACACATTCTTTCTGACTTCAACAACAATCTCCCCAACCCGTCATTTTTCCTTTATGTCACCATTCACTTGAATAGCGCTAAGGGAGACCCTCGAGTTTCTGCTACCACTGCCGATTTGTCCGTTTGTCTTGCAGCGAGACTGGTTCCTCCTATTAAGAATGCCCAGTTTAAGGTAGGTCGAGCCCTTCGTAACCCTACTGGCACTCTTCCAAGTTGTGCTCACCGGTCTCGCTGATGAAGCTCACTCTACTGTATTTGGCAGTTTACGTTGGACACCAATAAGGACCCAGTACAGCTGGAAAAACTTTTTGAAGATCTCCTTGCTCAGCCAGGTCTGCCGCCATATTATTAGGTGTCCGATGAGACCTTTCCCAACCGCGTCTACCACACCTGTCTCCCGATACCCCCCTTTCTTTTTCTGTTATCTGTCTTTCCTCATCTACTAGTTTGCCGACTCTACCCTGGCGTTAATATTTTACTTAACTCCAGATATGACGGAGGAAATGATCCAGAAAGTGGTCAATCCCGGTGCAAACGTCCTCAGCTTCCAGTACTATGGAGGGCCTGATGTCACAGTGCTAGGTTCCAAGAACTCCGGTAAGCTTAGTTTTGTTAAGGTTAATGTAACGACAGGTAGAGGGCAGAGAAATGAGCAAAGTGTTGGAGGCATGAACGTTGTGATATCCTCGTCTCAAGCGTTGCAAGAGAGAGAATACTGCGAAGAAACTACAGCGCAAGGGGATATTTGAGAATGATGCACGATGCAGACGAAGAAGAATTTTACTATGTATCTAACTGCTATCTTTGTTCAGGTCGCTATCGAATCCAAGCGGGATCGCTAGAAGCTCTCTGGCTCATCTCCAACGCATTCGTCAGCCGTATGGAATCGTATTTCTTAAAGACTGATAGCAAGGAAGGTGAGGCAGAGTATAGGGCTAGGAGTTTGCTTGCACCACCTGTCATATTCTTCCGCTACCCTTACCCTATGGAGGAATTGGACACCAAAGCACTCTTTCTTGAGTTCACATCACCTTAACAAAGCTTCGCATGAACACGACGTAATATCGCGCTCTGCCTCCAAATTCACCTTCGCAGCTCCCCTTGTTATCAGCTATCAAGAGCCACTTCCGCTCACGGACTTTTTCGCCGTGATTGATGAGCATCTAGCGGTTCGTATAGACTTCTTGTTTAGAGGCGCTTGCCCTAAGAGAATCCCCCTTATCCTCCAACTTTCTCGTCGCACCTCCTAGCTTCCATTGCCCATCACAAACTCGCCGTCTCTTGCAAGTCGCCACTTCTCTGCAGAATGGTATTGACTCTGGACGTGGTTTGCCTATGCTACTTTCTGATTTTATCCCTCCTCCTTTTTCTTGATATGAGCGCGTGCATACCCACGATACTCATGTCCATGGCCACTTCCTCCCGCTATCCATATCTTACCATCCTGATTGACTCTCTTTTGCGATCTGATTCTCGTCCAGTGTCGAAAGAGGCTTGAAGAGCTGATGGACATTCTTAACGACCGGTGCCACCAGTACAGAGTGATACAGAAGAGGCTGCTTGTTCGCTTTAAGGAGAAGACACCCACGCCCCTCAACAATCTTGATGCTCTTCTTCATGACACTCACAGCTCTATTATGGACTTGGCTGCGGAGGTGCGACAACTATTCTATATCGCTCTGCTTTGGCCACCAGTTCACAGCTCTTCTGCGTCTGAAATATCAACCTCTGGCTGGTATAGCCCCGGCTTAGCTCAGTCTAGCCCCATCCTGGCTCCATTGCTAAAGACCATACAAGTTCCTCGAAGTTGTCGCCTGCGCTCCATAGTGCGAGGTGTTTCTGTTGCTTCAACTTGTACTCTTGTTTTTTGACTTCTGCCCTCTATCGAGTTTTCGGCTGCACCTTTTGACATACCCATGCTGTTAGATCTCATCCATGCATGACCCTTCAATCTCACCCGACGCCATTATCTCCGACAGGTGGAACGCGCACAAGCTGCCCTTCGTCAAGCTTCAGTTAAGCTCTCTTGCTGTTGCCAGCTCAATCTGCTCTTAATTCGGTACAAGTTTAACCTTAATGAGGAATCTTTCCAAATCCTCCACTCACACATGTATCCTGATATCGAGGATAACCAGCAGCAGGTACGACCTTATCGGGAGGGGGACTATGGTTAGCGTTCTTAACGTCGATGCGTGGGGGTATCTGAGAGGGAGAGAGGGAGAGAAGCTTTAGGAGGTCTAGATCGAGATAAGAGTGCCTCATATTTAGCACATTAGAGACGAATAGGACAATGGCGAATCGGCTTCTGCTGATCTAACCTGACGTGCATTCGTAGGGCTGGGAGGAAAGAGTAGATGCCTCGGTCTCATATCTATTGAAGACTCTCCTCTCTAAGAGCAATCGAGACACCTTAGCGCCAACTCCGGAGCTTGTGATGCCGCAGGACACCTCCAAGGTACTCTTTCCTCCTCATTCATTCCTCGGGCTTTCTGATATTAGCTCTTGGAGCTTGGTCACTGCACTGCTCATCCCTAGCTATACGGTCTCTTTACATCGCTGTGACTCTCTGAGATGCATTTGCTCCTCTCCGCAGTTAAAGAAGCACATCACGCTTGTATGTGACCGTCTTTCGAAAGGCGCAACCCTCTCCCGCAACCAACAACCAGAGAGAGAGACGAAGAGTGATGGTGTAAAGGCAGAACGGAGGGGAGAAGACAAAGAAGAGGCTGAAGATCAAGACAAGAAAGAACAAGGTGATAAGATCGAAGAGACTTCGCCAGAGACGAAGGAAGTTGAGACCGGACGGCGAGCGAGTGCAGAGGAAAAGAAATGAACGGAAAGTAAAAAATGCGAGATACAGAGGTGCTCTTGACCACGACCATTTGCCACTTATAGAGATAAATAACATTATAATACTAGCTTTAGAAAACAACCCACAAGCGAAATCGTTCAAGGGCGGAAATATTTCCTATGTAACATCTTTACTCTCCCTTGCTCTTGAGAACACTAGCGTGCAGCTCCTGAGGCCGGGCTAGTCGCAGCACGCACGTGGTGCCTGAAAATGTGGGTTTCCTACTCTCTCATTCAGCTTAGGTGTCTCACCATAGCAGACCGCAACTACTGATAATTGCTAACGTCGTACTTCATTGCCCTCTTCTTCCTGCTTGAGGTCATTTAGGATACTCTGCATTATCCCTTCTTCCATCTTGGAGCTTTCGGCCCAACGTGAGGTGACTTGCTCTGATGATTTACGTTGAGCTCCAACTCCTCTCAGAGCGCCAAGCGCCCTTAGTTTGCGCTAAGGCATGCACCAAGTAAGAAAAAGGGATGGAGAGGAAGAGTCAATGGACTGAGTGGCAGTTTTTTTAGACAGAGCTCTGTAGCAACCGTTATACAGAAAGACAAGCTGTAGATAAATATCCCATAGAAGTGTCCCATTGGGGGTGTCGAGTAATTGACAACGGTAGGAAAGGCTTCAAGAAGCAGACACAGCAATAGAGAGAGAGATAGGTAGACCAATAGCTAGAGAGGGACCGAGACACAAAGCTTGTAAATCCTAGCCTTTCTGTCCAACTTTCCCTCTTTACGCTTCCCTAGCCTTACCTTCACTCTCTTCCATTTGGCTTCACGGGTGAGTCTGGCAGTGATCCTGAAGCACTCCATAAATTCATTAATATTAACAGCTTCCTGTCCTCGGAGTTCTAACATCTCCATCAGCTCCTCAGGACGGTCAAAGGGAAGAGAATGAGGCGGAAGGTGCTGGTTCAGCAGCTCTACCCCGGCCTTGAACTCATCCAAAGTGATGATTCCATCGCCATTTGTATCCAGCGTGGTAAAAACCGCTTCAAGGTGCTGGCGATGGCGGTATAGAGAGTCAAAGGTAGCTCTCATCTCTATCTTGTTCTTGTTCATAGATCCGCCCTGGACTTCGTAGCGCGAAAGAAAATCCTCATAGTTAACCTGACCTTTGGCGTCTAGGAAGGGACCAACCCCGCCGGCAAAAAAGACAACACGACTATTAAAAGGAGCAAGGGTTTACAGAAACATATCTGAGGTAACAGAGAGACAAGACTGTATCTCAGTGCATGGTTAGATGGGGCCAATGCGAAAGAAAAGCTGTTGAGTGCTCAGCAGTTGAAGCAGAACTGGCAGCAAGAAGATCCTAATGCCCAGAGATGGTGAGAACAAGCAAACGGACAAAACAGCAGGGAGACAAAAGTTAACCGCGTAGCGCGCCTACCCAGGGTAGCAAGAAAAGGTTGCAAAGAGGACCACTGAAGGCTAAGCTCCAACACTGCCTCCATAATCTGGCACCAGAGTGCCATGCTTAGCGTTCCAGTCCCACTGACATCTTTTTCTTTAAACGCTAATAGAAGAGCTGCTTTATTCTCAATGATGGCAGAGATGACCGCCTCCAGGTTCGAAAGCTCTGTCTCTAATGTCTCTCCTACAGTCACGACCAATTGGACTGTTAGGTGAAACCCTTGTTGCGCAAATAGACAGTAGATCTGATCCCCACCTCTTGGTATGGCGAAGACCCTAAACTGATGCTCCTGAGCCATTTCTTTGCTAACAATCATATAAGCACCCTTGTTCTTAACTTTGCCACCATAAAAGGAGGCCGAGAACAAAGTGACGAGAAGATTGTTCTCTCCCCACGGCCAATGATAACCCTGTGGCACGCACTCGTGGGAGCGAACGATGAGCTCGATGTCATTGATCTCCATGAATGTCTCAACTACATCCAAGCCGTACTTGATGCCTTGGCAGAGTGAGAATGGACAGAAATGGGAGACGGATCGAGGCGAAAGGATGGGAAGAAAAGGGCAACTTCAGGGGAGGGCGCATAAAAAAAAGGCTTGATTTGCAATACATACTACTGAAGCGAAAGGTAAGGTGGCCACGGACGATCCTAATGCAGAATGTGAAGAGCCATTGAAACCATCACACGCAAACATGGGTCAAGTTACCTGCTCCCCGCGTATTTTCTAAAAGCCCGTAGCCGGTTTGCGGATCGGACCAAAGAATGTCTCTCATAGCATTCATCTGGAAGGCATGGAGCATCTGCTTTTCGGATGGAGCGATGTCGAGCTGTTCCCTAGCCAGCTCGTAGTCATTTCTACCACAAAGCCCATAATAGTTAGAGTGGGAGAACCAGAGAGTAGTAAGCGAACGTCTTCCTTTTCTACTACTTGCCTTGGAATGGCTTGTAAGTCCTTTATTGTGGCTGCTACTCGGCTGACACCACCGTGCAGGCAAAGGATCCTCCTCTCTTCAATATATATGCCAAACTAAAGAATATGACGAAGGGAAACAGAGAGTGTGCAAGAAGGAAGAGACACGTGAGACTCAGCGGAGCGTACCCGTTGTTGACAGGCCACTAAGAGATGGAAGCAAAAGAGGAGAGGTCAGGTGCATTGAAGTGCAAGGTAGAACATGAGAGATCAGAGAGGAAAATAGAGTAGAGCTCAGTTATAGGTTCACGTAATCCGCCGATGCCCCAGAGCTAAACAATGCCACAAAGCAGGAGGAGTTGCAAGTACCGGTAGCCAGCGGAAGCACTCAACGGCCTGCTGGAAGAGGGCCTCGTCGTACTTTGAAAGCACCTCCTTCCGGAACCCAAACACATTCGTGATGGCCCTGGGATGACTAGAGTAAGAACCAATAGCGCTGTGAAGGCAGAGATGAGGCATGGGGCGACCCAGAGATCCGAAAAGCATAATGGCACAGTGAGAGCGACCGTCACTCACTCATCTTCATGGTTTCCTCTATTAATGTGGACTGCTTCGGGATACAAGATTTGAAAGGCGAAGAGGATGCACATTATCTCTACGCTGTTGGGGCCGCGATCCACAAAGTCTCCGTTGAATATGTAGGGATTATCAGGGCTGGGATAACCGTTCTCTTTGAAAACATAGAGCAGATCGTCCAGCTGCCCGTGGATGTCACTAACCATAAAAGCAAGGCGACAGGACAAGAAGCGTCACAAAAGTTAAGCCACAAATGAACAACAAAAGAATAGGGCTAGGGGCAGATTCTGGCACTGGCCGTTCATTTAGCGCTTGAAACTCTTCAGCTGCAAAGAAGAGCAGGACCACGCGCAAGCCTCGAGTTCCGGGCTTACGACGTCCAGGATCAAAGGTAGAGTAAAAGCTAAGGCTGTCGCCTTATCTCCAGATAGATCTCCTCCTCCTTCTATCTACTCGCCCGCACTCCCTTGGCCACAACTAGGACTTACCCCATTATCGTTATTTTCCTCGCAGGATAGATTCTGACATACTTTATGTTGGGGAGTGTCTGTCGGCAATAAGAAGCATAAGTAACCTAAAGTTCCTCAAATAACAGGAATCTTCTCCTCCCTCTTGTCTCTCTCTAGGGTTCCTTCATCATCCCTAGTCTTTCACTGAGTGCTCTCTTCCCTACCCCTTCCCCTGGCCTAGAACTCTCCCAGCAGGCACCTGTCCCGCCGAAGACTGATCAACTACTCCTGCGAGCCCCTTTTGCGCTGCCACCAAATATCTAAAGCCCATTATCAGTTCTCATGTGTCTTACCTTGAAATACTCTGATGCTTCCAGAATGAGGCGCATGACATAAAGCTGGTGCAAAGGTTGGCCCCGTCTAAAACTATTAATCATTGTCATGACTGCCTGCCAAAGCTCCTTTTAGATACATTTGTAACAGTTCAGGGGGGCGAGGTGGGCGGACAGTGACGGACCATAAGCCAAAACGAGAAGGTTAAGCTAAAAACAGGTTATCCCCACGAAGCGGTCGAGCGAGGTGATAACTCCTGGGAGATAACCTAGGCGAGAAGTGGTTCGATGTGCATCGTCTTCGCGTTTATTTCTCTCCTAATCTCTCTAGCCGCACTCTTTCTCTTACCTCGACCGTGACCGCACCGGGGCCAAAATGTACCCCTTTATAGAGAGAGGAGATATCGATCTCTTTGAGTTCTTGTCGTGAGAGCTCCTTTGTCAGCGATCGGACAGCTTTAAGGGTGTTCTGACGACGGAGCTTCTTCTCTGCGGGTAGGTACTCCACTAGTGCTTGTAGAAAAGCCGCTAGCCTGAGCTGACATTGGAGAAAGAGGCATGGCGCCCCAAAGCAAGCGAGACGGGAAAGAGCAAGATCAATGTTGAAACAGATTTACTGAGGAAACAAAGGTGCCGGAGCAAAGAGACCATGCAGTCGTATGGGATCGGAAAGAAGACTTAGATTCAGTGGTGTGGACCCGTAGACGACAGCCGTTAGCTTGGGACAGCATGAGTAGGAGGATGCTAAGGTAAGAGTGACTGAATGAGGACGACGAACAGAGACCGATGGAGAGGATAGATCGCCAAGAGTTTCCTGGAAACCTCGTACCATAGCCGCTTCCTCTTTTGAATCCAGCTCACTGAACATCTGCCAATTGCTGAGTTCATGGCCCCTACGCCTTTCTGCGTGAATGGAAGACATTGGAGTGTAAGTGGACGCGTGCCAGCTGATTAGGGCCATCCAAAAGAGATTTGCACGCTGTAAGACAGGCATGCTTATGAATGAAGAGGGGACAAATTGATCAGTGGGAAGAGTAAGACCGATATAGAGATGAAGATAGTAACCTTGCATCGTAGGCCCATCTACTTGTGCGCTTGGCTCGGCGGAGCTTTGCTTGCTTGCTGGATGGTCCGACCTTCTACAGAGTGAGAGAGCGGAGCTGATAAGAAGTTCTCCCTTTGTTTTTGTTGTTTGGCTTCAATAGTGATCCTCCACCAGCGAGGTCGAGGCTCTCCCTCTCCGGCGCCTACGTGATCTCTTTGTAATCTATCTCACTCTTGCTCCCTTCTATCCTCACTCTTCTCTCTCTCTCTCTCTCTTGTTTTGTCAGCGTATCCACCAGATCACGCTTCCTTCATCTTGCCATCTCAAAACTATGTCAGTCGCACCTTGCCTCTTGCACGCTGTTGGAGCGCCGATCTCGGGGGCGGAGAAGCTTTACCGTCCGGGGAAGGCCGACAGAGGAACTGCGCTCCTGCCTCGTGGACTGCGTGGTCCCCATGGCTAGAAGAGTGGAGGGTCACAGATGCGACAGTGAAGTAAGCAGCTTCACCGGCACTTGTCCTCTTTTTCTCTTTGTCGGGTCTTTCTTTCTCTCTCTTTCCCTCCCTTTCTCTCTCTCTGTATGTGTTTCTCTGTGTCGTGGTGTCTCTGCGTGCTCTCTTTCCGCGTACACTCTCTCGCTCTCTCGCTGCCCGTGGTCTTTGCCTGTCCATCCCTACGCTTGGGCTCTCTTTGCTAAATAGAAGCGGCCTAGAGCATTTTTCTATCGTTTCCCCTCCTCACTACGTATCTTGCTCCCTTTTTTTCCACTGTTAGAATGTCTGTCATAGGCATTGTTCAGCGGCGAAGGAGGCGTTCAACCCCTCGTCAGACTTACTCTTGCCCCTTCTGCCCATCCTCCGTCTCAGCCTCCTTTGCCGCCATCTCTCTCCTTCCATATCTTCCTCCCGTGCTGCTGCTTTCTCTCTCTCCCTCTTCCTCTCTCTCCCTCTTCCTCTCATCTCTCTCTCTTATTCTCTCTCTCTCTTTCTCTCCCTTTCCTCAATATTCTCTCCTTGTTCTTCTCTCCCTCGTACTGTAGGTCCTTGTTCCCTTACATCTCCCCGTCTCGACCTACCAAGTTCTGAAGTAGTTGTTACAATCAGGAAATTTTGGTCCGCAGAGAGCTCATCATGACGCTAAGCTTTTCAGAAAAAAGCGGGCGGGAGCGGTCACCTCGCCCAAAGAATGGTCGCTCTCTCTCCTGTCTTAATCTTCCGTACGTGAGACGCGCCTCGGGTTGATTCCGCAAAGGAAACAAGGAGAGAGAAACAAGGGACAGTCGTCTACGCTTTAAGGATGATCTTGAGTGTAAGAAAAAATGAGAGGAGGAAGTGGTTCGAGACGGGAGGATCTACCAGGATCATCTAGAGCTTTATAGGGCAGCAGTACCTCCGCCGGCATGAGATAAACTGAGAGCGCTCAATGGCAAAGTTGCAAAGAGCCTCAACTGGTGGGGCCTGCTCTGTTTGTTCAGGCCCTGACCTGGTTGCCCCTCCCAACTAATAACTCTGGAGGAAGTCTTGGCCTCTTATGCCTACTCCTGCTCTCTTTCGGCCCCCTTTCTCTTATGCGTTTCCTCTCTCCTCGGCTCATCTCTCTCTCTCCTCTCTCACGACTCTCTCTCTTTCTCTCTCTCTCTCTCTGTCTCTCTCTCTCTCTCTCACTCTTTCTCTCTCTATCTCTCATCTGTCTTACTCTTCTATTTTCTATTTCCCCTCTGTCAAACTCAAGAAAGTTGCGACTGCAACAAATACGCTAACAAATCATCCTTACCGGGCGGTTAAGGATCAGGGATCCATGGACCCCGTCATGCTCTCTCTATCGGCCACTGCGGAGTAGTATCAGAGCCATACTTCAAGGTTCTGATGGGCCCCATAAGAAGTAGAGGTTGAAACATGATGCTTCCAGAGCGAGGCGTGCGCGGCCCCAACACGCCCAAACCGCCGAGGAGCAGGAGGTCCAGGCAGGCAGGCAGGCAGGCCCGCCACTACTTGATGTTTGAGTGTCAGGAGGAGCTCGCAGATCAAAAAAGTAGGGTGCTTCTGGAGAACAGTAAGGCAATAATGCTTTCTTCTTCCCCCACTTTTCTTCTCTTTCGTTCTCTAGGTTGAAGTATGGCTTGTGATGACCAACAAGGCAAGGCACTACGGTGGCAAGGAACCACCAGCGGCCTCACAGAGATAATAACTCTTCCTTCATTAGAAACGGCACTAGTATGGGAGGATCTGTATCCGTTTCCTTCTATACCGTCTTCTCTCTCTCATCTTCTCTCTCTCTCTCTCTCTCGGGTTGTGTTTGCGTGTGTTGCTTCTGCTCTCTTTGAGCTCCTCTTTTCTATCCTCTTTCTGGCGGCTAGAAGCCTTACCCTCTAACCATCTTTCTCCTACCGTTACGGCTCCTCATTACATTCTTTCGGCTCTCAATGGCTCTGCCCCATCACCCATCGTTCGATGTCAACCTAGCTGGACCCAGTATACTTCTAGTAGGTTATAGCTATGTAGACTTTTGCTCACTCTACTTCATGTTATCCAAACACTAGCCTTAGGAGAGGACAGGGATATTGTAAGGGAGTCATCTTCTTGAGCGTCTTGCCATCCCCCACATATCTGCGCTCTCCTGCTTGCCATCTGTCCTGGATCTCAACTCACTGCCTCCCCGTGGTATCCTTTGTTATGGATGTATATCTTCCTCTGTCTTCCGCCGTGCAGACCGTAGTAGTAACGTAAACTAATGCAGGAACCTATTTTTGTTGTCGCTCTCTAAGTACTGAGAGGAGATCTGCTTTACGCAGTCACTTCGGATGAAGAACTAAAGGAAAGGAGAACTAAAGAATCGATCAACGTTGTCTTTTCGAAGAGACTTCAACCGGAGAAGAAGAATGAGAGCGATAATGATGCTCGTGTTCATAGATATAAGCGCGCCATACATCATAACCAAATGATGTCTTTCACTAGCTTCATCACTGTTCTTTTCTTTTTATAACTACTGTCAGGAGCCAAGCCAAGATATGCAGGGATTCAATGTCACAGCAGGCTAAGAAGAGAACAACAAGGGGAACGGGCGTACTGGGAGTGTCAGGGTGATCACAAGGAGGAGACAGATCAATCAATGAAAGAGGAAACCGTCTTGTTGACCCAGAAGAGAGGTGAAGGAGGATCTTGCTTTCATGTTATAAGGAAGACGCTTGATGTCCTCTAAGTTGCCCTGGGTATAGGAGACAGCACTCATACCCACAGCAGAAAGGAAAGGAGCTAAAGGGTAACAGGAACGATGGATTTTCCCGCACGCGGTGTTGCCTTCAACAGATCTCTTCGCCTCGGCCCTCTGTCTGGCTCCTTTCGAATCGATGATGAAGGGCCAAGCTCTAGGATATGGCAAGAGCCAGGATAAGGAAGGGCTTATCACTTTTCGACACCCAGTCGTCGCTTGGTGATGGGAAGTTCCGGAACAGAAAGGACAAATTTTGCTTCCCGCACCATAAACTGTCTCTTCTTCCCCCTGTCCTGGCCTTTCAATGGTGCTCATATTCTCTTCCTTGTCTTACCTCCTCCTCTTCTCTCTTCTTGCTCGACTTTTCTACCTGGCTCTCTCGTTCCCATGGGATCCTAATGCACGGTTTTGCGATTGTTGGTTCATTGTCCTCCATTAGCTCTAAGAACTATCTCCTCGTCGGCGCACTGTTGCTCATCTCTCCTGCGCCCAGTTTGGTTTTTCTTCTTGCTTGATGCTTGTAGGATGACATGACCACCACCATCCATGGATAGAAGAGACCATAATAGCGTTCTTACGGCTGATGTGCAGTCCAGTCAATGAATGGCAAACAGACACACCGCCGCGTTCTTTTTGGACCAGCGAGATGAGGAGAGGGCCGGCGATGGGAAAGCGCAAAGACCTTGGCTAGACAGTGCAAGATCTCCTCGGACCTCCTTATAAGGACCATTGCTAGGGCTTATATAAGCTCTTATATATGTATATCTCCTGGTCCAGGAAGTAGAGGTGAAAGAGAAGACAAGCTTCCCCCGCCTTTTTTATGTCACTTCGAAGGTTTTGGCGGGAAAACTGAACTCAAAGAGAATCATCGGTAAAATCCAGATGATGATCTCTCTAAGGGAATGCTGGGATGCGATCTCTCGTGCTCTGTCTCGAAATTGAAAGTCTCTCACTTTTGTGAGACAGACGGTGCTATGGCTTTCCGTCTCTCTGTCTCTCACTTGTGTCTTTAATCCTCCTCTGTCTGTCCTACTTTTTGAAGTCTAATGTCTCTTTCCAGAAGCTTCAAAAGGCATCTTTCCAGCGATTTCCTCTTTGCTCGCGAAGACCTCAAGTCAGCTGAGGGCGAACCTCCGAGCGGATGACGCGAGGCGCAGTGTGCTAGTCAATCATCTTGCCCTACCTGTGCAAGCCAATGAGAAGGGAAGCACGTCGAGGATCTTGCTGAAGCTGGGTTGCGAGAGCTGGAAGGGCGTGCGAACCATTAGTAGCAGAGAAGTGATGGCGTCCACCTCGGCAAAAGAGAGGGGGTTCAAGAGGGTAAATATAATACGATCTGATGAGCGTTGCACTCTGCTCTTTCTGATAGTTGCTTGTCTATAATCTTGCTAAAATAGAGCTTGCGTCTTCGTCTCCCACGCGCCCTTCTCTTCTTTGTCCCGTATGCACTTCGTCATCGCGCTTTACATGCTGTTTGTTCACTGCTGCTCTAGAAAACGATTGAAAAGTATGTCAAGCACGTCTGGGCTCGTGAAGATGCCCTTTCATCCTCTCTTTCTGTCTCGTCGGTCACCAAGATAAATAATGAAGCGATTGCCTTATTGTCTGAGTACTTGCACGCTTTTATTCTTGGTAAGTATTGGTGCGAAAGTGTGAGCGTATATATAGGGCAATCATTGGGTAACAGCAAGCAAAAGCGCTGAGCACCACGCTCCCTGGCGGCGCCCCTCCGCCCGCTTCCCCCCGACAAAGAAGAGAGAGTCAATGAGAGAGGACGAAGGGAGGCACCGATAGGTAGCGGGGTCAGTTATACTGTATGCTAATGTTGCCTTTCCCCCCCAACTAGAAGCGTATATGAGAGCAGGTCAGGAAGCAGACATAGACCGTAGCGTCGTGATAGAACCCTGCCACATTGAGCAAGTTCTCCCTCAGCTCCTTCTGGATTTTTGAAGGTTGCACACTAGGGAGACAGGGGTGGGTTAAGGCAGAGCGAAGGAGTGGGAGAGGGTGGCAGGATCCGATCCTGGAGATGTAACAAGGCAGCAGCATGTCCCTGTATCCCTTTGATAGCAAACATGTTTTACGATGTATCTATACCAATGTGTAAAAGGCATATTCCTCTCTTATCACAAGTAACTATAAACGCAGACTACCTGCAAGCTCTCGTAGCCATCCAGCAGCATTTTAAGGCGCGTGCTAGCCCTTTGAGAAAAGTATGACTCCTGGGAGCAAGCAAGAAGAAGATTGAGAGATAATTGTAAACTGCCCTCTCCCTTCACGTCTCGCTAGAACTTGTTCATGGAAAGTTTGTCCCCTTACTAGGAAAGCCAACACAACTCCCGAAGAGAGGTTGTTCAAAGAATATGATGCAGATGCAATGGAAACGACAGATGGTATGCAGACCTGTAGGCCACATACTAATGTAATGAAGTGAATATACATATTATTATATAGTCATATACATAGTCCAGCCTGATTTCTGGCAGAAGAGTCAAAGACATTGTCCACTGACAAAAGAGTGGAAGACTTGATATGTCGTAGGGCCGAAAGCCTACAGATGAATGGGCAGACTACAGAGAGGAAGAGAGAATAGGGGAGTTCGGTCCATGTAGTGTACATGCAGATATGCAGATATATAGAGGGCTAATGAGAGCCTGGATATGGAAACGACACAACGTGCTAGTGCTTCTTCATAGCTCCTCGGTCAGACTTTCTCTGGCCGTGGGAGTGCGAGCACCAAAGGAAGAGATCTCACGAGAAAGTGAAAGGACACACCGTGAGCTTCTGAACCTATCGAGAGCTTTTGAGTCGTTCTTGAGCGGCTTTTCGAAAGGCTGCTAGGGACGAAGAGACTTCATTCGACGACATATCGTCTAGGAGAGGCATAGGCCTGCGGATGCAGTCTGTGGCTAAGATAGGAGGGGTTGTTCTCCCTCTTTTGTTTATGCTGGGAGCCACTCTCTCTTTGACAGCTCCCACAGCGAGCGGAGAGCATGGAGGAAGTAGGTCGTGCCCTGGTCGCTGTTTCTTAGCTTCTTGTCGAAGAATATCCTTCTCTGGTGTCACGTTGCAACTGACGGCTCGTAAAGGGGAGAGAGAAGAAGACATAGCTCTTAGATGCATTTGTTGCTGGTCGTCAAAAGTGGATCTTTCTTCTATAGACTGATGGGGTATGTCCCGTAGGGAACCATTTATGCCTAGGACCATAGGGGAGAGACTGGGTGCGGACTCCCGAGAGAGAAGTCTAGTCCTGATGTCTTTCTCTCTTTTCCGTTTGCAAGGGACCAGCCCCGGAATGCCTTCCTTCCGAAGCTCTGTACAGCTATGTGATCGAACAATCATCTCCTGCTCTGCTGCGTAAAGAGAAGAAAAGATCACTTTGCTGGCTTCGTCCTGACTACGACCTGATATTTGCGATGGTACGTCCAGCGCTCTCGATGGCCTCGAGACACTTAGCATCGGAGACTTTGTACTTTTGATCGCTCTGTCAAAGTGGTGAAGCTCGTCCAATACCACTAAGGCACTGTGGAGAGAGAAGGCCCGGTGGAGGTGATGGTGGCCACTGTGTGAGAATGGGAAGGATAAGGAGACAGAACTAGCTCTTGAAAAATAGGTTGGAGTCTGCGCAGCTTTGAGTCCTGCACTTCTTATTTTACTCTGCTCCTGTGCTCGTTGCTGTTCAAAACAAAGCAGAAGTCGAGCAGTGAGAAGGGACAATCCTCCTAATGGTCGTCCACACACTGCAGTGTCCTAGGTCAATGGCACGAGGAGTCCGCTGTCCCTCTGTAGCATCGATTAACGGCAGTGGGTTGCAGTGTCAGACAACAAAGGTAAGTGTCACTGCTTCTGACAGCCGCCGCTGGCTGGATGATCGACCATACCTTTGGAGACTCACACGCTCCTAGATTCACCAGCCCAAAGCCTGCAACTGATGGTACAACGGAGAGAGCCAAAACGAAGCGGGAAGAAGGAAGAGCCAGCAAGCGAGGGAAAAGCCCCTTGCCTACTTCGTAATACGGGGAGAGGGAGGGAGAGAGAGGGAGGGCGAGAGAGGGAGAGGGAGAGGGAGGGAGGGAGAGAGAGAGAGGGAAAGAGAGAGAGAGAGGAGAGAAAGAGAGAGAGAGAGAAGAGAGAGAAAGAGAGGAGAGAGAGAGAGAAAGAGAGAAGAGAGACGGAGGAGCTGAGGGAGAACTTTCCCCAGCTTTCCCCACAATTTTGATGGAAATATCTCCCACCCGCCCCTTGTTTGGGTACACGTATCACAATTCGGACAGTTTTGGATGTTGCCCACCCACTCTTATGGACTTGTAGCTCTATACTCATAAAAACTTGTTGCCCAGAAAGGCCCACACACCCTCTGATAAAGGGACACCTATCTCTTGGTTAACTCTGTCTTTCTCTTTTTTCTGGCCAAATCATGTTCACAACTTATCTAGCGCTTATTCTCTTTCGATGTCTTTTTCATTAGGCTTGGTCTCTTGTCTCTCAGGTTGGTCTTGAAGATCGTTTAGTTATCATCATCGATCTTCAAGCAACAATGATCCCTTATGAAGCCTGTCTTCCTTCTGCCTTCTGCCTGTTATATTGTTCCATCATCATCTTCTTCCTCCTGCTGGCGCTGATAATGATAATGCTGTGAAAGAAGATAGAACTCCTAGGAAAGAAGTAGAGATCACGCATCGAAGGAGGAGGGCTGGGCGTCGTTATTTGTTGGGGATACCGTGCTACTACTACAAGTACCTCTACTACTGCTCAACAAGAAGAAGTAGGACTACAGGTACCATTATTCGTAACCTTGGTCATGGTACGGACGAACGAAGAAGAGAGAGCAATGTTGCTGGTGTCCAACTTATATAACCAGGTGGTGCTTTCTACCTAAATCTACCTGTACATACGGAGACGAAGGATTATTATCATCTATATGAAATAAAGCACCACCTTCGTCTCCGTATGTACAGGTCCAACCAGGTGGTACTTATATAATACGATAATAAGTCTCCGTCCACAATAAATAGCTCTGTTTCATATAGAATTTTGGTCTCAAGTCTTCTACCTAATTCTACCTGTACATACGGAGACGAAGGATTATTATCATCATCGAAAGGACGCGGCATTTTTCTTTTATTATATTGTAGTGGAACACGCTCAGTCAGATGTGGCTCCTCCTTTGTAGACTGTCTCAATGAATTCCTTGAGAGAAGACGATGCTTCGTCGTCAAGAATAATCTAGAGGGGAGCTTGTTGGTAGTTCTTCTTCAGAGTGACTACAAGAGGCTCCGGGGGAAAGGATAGGGCAACAACAACGGAAGAGAAGAGCAGGAGATGAAGCAGAAGAGTGTCCAACCAAAGCAGCAACAGTAGTCGGTCACTGGGTTTCCTCTACGAGACGGTAGTAGTTCTAGTTAGTAGTCTACTGGGTTGAGGACATGTCTTGAGGAGATGGGTGGAGGACCCTTCAACACCCCGCTTACTTTCCGTCGTGGATGAGGTCACAATACCACCCCCACTTACCCTTATTGCAACAGCCAAGAGGCTAAAGGCCTCCTTTAGATGTTGATGAAGCGTTTATAATAGAGTGAAAGGACTGGAAGAAGGGCGAAAGAGTCGTACCATTGTTCTCAGAAGCCGGGAACGAAAGGCCTTAATTAGAACAACTGTAATGTCGAAACTTCAACAGAGAAGCCTCCAATCTCCAATCTGCAGTTTGAATTTCAATTCAAACTCGAAATGTTCCATTGTGAAGTATTCAAAGACATAGTAAATCTGTTAAAACTCTGAAAGCTTCAGCCACTGAAAGCTTCCCGTCGGTTACTGTCTTCGGAACGAGGTTCTTTCTTGTCTGGCAATGTCCTGAAGAGTCGCCATGCCCTTGCACCCATCAAAAGCACTTGTCAGGCTCACTCCTATGCCAAGTTCAGCTACATCCTCCTAAACCTTCCCCTCTTTTCTTACGGAGTAGGTGCTTGAGATTGTGGCAACTTGTGCTGGGTGGAGGAATGGGCTTGGCCATTGGAGAGAGGCGGATTCGCTTTGTTCAATATGCCAGCAGCCGCCTCTCTCACTCATCTCTCAATTGCACTTGCAAGCGGCGTTTTGGTACATAAATTATTAAGTCTTATAAGGACCATGTGGAAGAGGGCACTTATTATCTTACTATGATAACGGGTGAGGGACTGTAGCTGGAAAGGTATGCACGGCAGGTAGAGGAGGGAACTAATATGAATGGAGTAGTGGGAGAAGCCTGATGGCATGGGTTCCCACAAGGACCCTTTAAGCAATATCCTCCCTCCACCCCCGTTCAACCAGATGGCAGCAGGACCTACCCACCCCAGCTGAACCTTTCGCCTAATCAGCCATCTGTGACCAGGCTCTGTTAAGGACCGTTAGAAGCAAGAGAGACAAGATAATGAGGAGAGAGAGCCCAGAACCCGTCCCTTCATCTCCTCTTCCTTTATCCACTATCATGTCTACCTCTTGGTCCGCTCGTGCAGCAGAACAGCAAGCTTCCTGCCCCTCTGCCTCCCTCAGTAAACAAAAAAAGGGCATGTGCAGCTCTGACGGCAAGTATGGAGAGGAAGCATAGCAGTAGGCGGAGTGGATGGGCGAACGTCGATAAGAAAGTAATGCAAGCTGCCCTCTTTCATCTACTTAGATGTCACTGTTCAACCCTGATTTTCTTCGTTGCGAATGTGACTGTTCTGTCTTCTCTCAAGATTTCACTGAGACGACGAAACACGTTACTTCATAGTATAGCATAAGGTGCAGGTAATGATGGCATTGGAGGTTGGAGGTAACGGCAGAAACCAGAGATAGGGATCTTCCCTCCTGCTTCCAAGTTCTAGGTACCGCTGACTTGCCTATCTAATAAGGTTGACGTGGATTTAAGGGACCCTACGTACGTAAGAGCACAGTATCCCTTATTAGTCCTTCAAGTTGCCTTTGCCTGCATTGCCAGGACTCCAATAAAAGGAGGAGACATGACTTATGTGTCGTCAGCCTTTTGTACACGCAAGTCAACCTGGCCAAACGGGCCCCTCTTCGAGTTCTGCATCACACTTAAGACGTTTTCATGGGGAGGATGAAAAGGCGACCCTTCATTCCTTTCACTATGACACTACAGGACATCTGCAGTTCTACATTAGTGTCGCCGGTTTGTCTGCTGATCTTTCGCCTGTCTAAAAGTCCCCATCGGCCAGGCCAATTGACGAGCTTTCTTCCACTCGTACTGTAGTTCTATATTAGGGGAAAGATCATTGGCACGTGCCGCTGACTTCCCACCGCCAGGCCGCCCCGCACGGGGATCACCAGAAAACTGACAGGAAGTTTGACGACCGCCAGTGCACTTTCCATTGGTGTCCCACCCAAACCGCTTGGCTAACCTCTTCTTCATCTTGACCACCCCTTTTATCATGTCAGGCTTCACAGCATGTTACTACAGAAGGATTATGCAGAGACCGGCTGTTATCTTCTGACCCGAGCAATCCTTAGAGCTGCCAGATGCTTGTAGTAAAAAGCAGACAGAGAGGCTTTTATCGTCAAATATAAAAGCAAAATAGACAGCTCGCTGTCAGCTATTCGCTAATAGTCTACGGTAGAGAAGAAAGAAAGAAGCAACCAAGCAGGCAGAAAGAAGAAAAACCGGAACTTGTTGCATTTTAAATTTGCCAATAACATGTCCAACTTGTGAACTATTACTTGGGCGCTTTAACCCTCTTCGAGTCGTCTGGCCTAATCAACAAAGAGAACGCTCACTTTTCTCTTCTGATCTGAATGATGGTCCCCTTTCCTCGCTATTCTTATCGCTCTCACTCTTGTCTCTTCCTGTCTAGCAGCAAGTCACATCTAGAATGTTGCTTGCCATTTGATTGCCTTAGCTTCTCCTACCCAATTGCCGATCTCTTCTATTTCAGCCTACTCCATCTTCATCATCTCCTCTAGTTTCTCCAAATCATCAGCTGGCGCCTCAATGATCACCCGCTGGTAGTAGCTCTCAATTGCCGCCAAGAGCCTCTTTGATTGGTCATCGTGGACGAGGTTGATAGCCACGCCCTTGCGTCCAAATCTGCCTGTACGGCCGATACGATGTAGGTAATTCTCGTAATCCTGAGAGAAATTTCATGCACACAAATGTGAGAAACGAAAGAGGCACAGTTAGCTCTCATGAAGCAAAAAGACAGATGGGAGATACGTCACTCAAGGTCGGGAGAGACCTGTGGAGAAAACGATAGAGCTAGAAGGAAGCTAGGTAGAAGAGGACGTGAGAAGGCTGGAGCTGCAACCGAGGAATCCTTTTTGAAAGTGAGGCGAGGAAAGATACATTGAGACAATAATGGAAGTTTCATGCCGCAGCGAGGGAACAGAGAGGCGGCGGGGAGGAATGAAGTGAGAGAAGCCAGCTTGATCTACCACTATAAAGAAGGCAGGACTGTAAAAGGAGAGTGCAGCTAATGAGGTAGAAATAATTTGCTTTTGGCCCTTACCGGCTGTCCATCCACCGTGGCAGGGATGTCATAGTTGACCACCATAGAGACGCCAAGCACATCAATACCTCGGGCCAGTACATTTGTAGTAATAAGAACTTTGGTGGTTCCTCTCCTGTACTCATCCATCACTTTGTCTCTTACGCTCTTGTCCATGTCTCCGCCGTGAATGATGCCCACAGAGTGACCGGCTTCACGCATCTTCTTGGTAAGCATCTTGCAGGTCTCACGAGTCTTCAATCGAATGTTGCAACAAAAGCGGAAGAAAGCGAGATGAGACCGAGAAAGTAGAGAGAGAGAGAGAAATGGGAACCAAGGGACCTCAGAAGTACCCTCGTCCTCATGGTACTTTTATATCACACCATCCATAGCCTTCATGACAGCTACTAGAGACTATCTATGCTTTCTTTTGGCTTGATCCACTCCTTACCTGGACAAAGATGACGCTCTTTCCCATATCTACAAGAGAGTAGAGGTCTGAAAGAACGCGAAACTTGTCTGGCACACCATTGCAGTCTATCCAAAACTGTCTGATGCCATCCAGCGTAAGTTGCTCCTTCTTCACCTAAAGGAGTAGTCAAAGTGGGTAAACATAGCAGATGTGAGCTTATAAGAAGGATGCCAACCAGAAAAGGACGAGGGGTGCGAGCGAGCATCGAGGGGTCTCAGAAGTCAGCTCGAGTTCTCAAAGCTAAGGAGGAAAAGACACTTGTCAAAAAGACTGACGAAGAAGATAAGGGCCAAATGGTGTTAGAGAGGGATAAGTTGGTACGAGAAGTGAAGCACTAACAGTGATAATATTGTGGTTTGGAACAATCCTGACTGCAAAGTCCCTGACTTCGTCCGCGTAAGTAGCCGAAAACAGCAATATCTGAACCTTAGGGTTCGCCCGCTCTAGCGCTCTGCATAAAAAGATAAGACACGAAGAAAACCAAAAGTTAGCTCCAGCATTATTGAAAGGTTTAGTGAGAGGAATTTAATGAAGCTATTGACAAAGCACCACTCTGGCGCAGTGTCCTTGTGGGGCAGTTTTAGGTTAATAGCCAATGTTAGTGAGCATGACTGAGGGAGATGTCTTCTTACTTTTTGATAAACATTGAGCGATCGCGGTGTCCGCCCTCCTTCACCATCTCGTCTGCCTCATCCAGGACAAAGATCTAAAAGGCAACGGTTAGCTCTACGTGGCATCTTTTTCCTTCAGCACGTCAGGGGAAAAAATGGAAGAGGCGAGGACACATTTCTGCAAAGAAGCAATTGGCAGAATAATCACAATCAGCTTTAGGGCAGGTCCATGATGGTGACAATCATCAAGGGATTCCCCTCGCAAACCCAAACACTAAAATAACAAATAGTCCTCCTGCGCTGGTGACAGAGCTACACTGGCAGGCAACAACCTATTAGGTTTGCAAACGGCAGAGGCCGAAGAAGAAGCGGCCTCGATCGAGAGGGAGGAGAGGGCTTGAAAATGATTTGAGAGGAATGTAGTAAGGCTTAGCTATAACCTTCACAGTCTTGCAGTCAAGGAACTTCTTTTTGATCAAGAATTCCACTTTGCCTGGTGTTCCTACTACAATTTGGTCCGACACTTTCTGGCCAACAGGGACATCATTGCCAGGAATAGCAAGAAATGTCGTGATCCCTATCAAACGCAGTTGTTGAAAATTGATAGTGCACGAATGAGAATAAGTGAGAAGCATAGTAGGGGCCGTACTTCTAACTCAGGTAAATAGCAACTAATGAAAGTCCTTAAACTCTACCATGCCAAGGGAGAGGCAAGAGGACGCACGAATTGGGAGTAGGTTCGAAAGCCAACATGCCGGCTAAATATTGACACAAACAAGCACTTGTCAATGCGTACCTGTAAACTTCCCCATAACTCTCACGACGCCGTCAATTTGCCTAACTAGCTCTCTGGTTGGACCCACGCAAAGCGCCTGGGGAGCTCGCATGGCCACATCCACCCGGTGCAGCATTCCCAAGGCAAAAGTTGCAGTCTTTCCACTGCCACTCTGCGCTTGACCGATAAGGTTCTGAGGAGGGCTGCCAATAAGCGCCGAGCCCAAGAGAAGGACCGGAAGAAAGGAGGTTTACCGGTTGGCAGCAAAGGGCAAGGAATCAGCGGTCCGTAAGTGTAAAGCCTTTGCAGAAAGCTGACAGAATGAAGGGGAATGAAAGTGTCCAGCACATCAGATAGGGAAACCAGGCTGAGGAAAGCTTAGTCAAGGTCTTTAGACTCGATCGAAGATTCGCAAAGGGACGGCTTAGAGGGCTGAGTCAAAGCGGGATATGTCGACCGCCGAGTCGCTGTCAGACGAAATATGGCAAAGGAAGAAGAGAGCGCTCACGGACAGAGCATATCATGAGAGAAGGGTCTTTGATCATACTCAGATAAAATAATTGGCAGAGCCACCGACTGGATTCTTGAGGGACGGGAGAACTTCATGGCATATATTCCTTGCAGTAGTGTCTCTTCGCTGTAAACAAGGATTGAATTAGCAACACCTAGAACGAAGGCACCCAAGCAGCCCTTATGCAACAAAAAGGGGAAAGAGTTAGGAGAGACGCCATGCTTTGTAACCATCAAACTAGCGACTGAGGTTGACAGAAGAATGGCCAGTACAGAGGAATGACGTGAGACCATGACCTACAGGCCTAGATCTTCAAATGTCGTTGCTGCATATAAAGGCGATGTCGGGTCATTTTGCAGGACCTGTAGGGATAGAAGCACTAAGAAACTCACGACTCCGAAACATCACAGACACCCATGAATGAGATCAAAATAGCGAAGAGGAAGCAAGAAGAGCAAATATAGAAGACAGTTTGTGGACCAATGTGCAACACCAAGAGCGGAGGTGGCTTCCAAGAGGCGCGCAGTTGAAAGCATTGAACACCCCCGAAGATGCTTCACGGTAGCCCAGTAGGAGTATCCACTCATTCGAGCAGCAACTTAGCCAAAAGAGTGGACAGAAAAAAACGTCTATAGGCATTTCTTGTTCTCTTCTAACAGGTACTTACATCCAACTCTGCCTTATAGTCATTTTCATCAAGCCCTTGGCCCAGAGCAAGTAGTTCCTCGATGCTTACTTCTTTCTCGCCTGCGTTCGCGTGCAAAGCCACAAGGATCGTCAGAAAATGTTAGTGCTAGACTCTGTGAAGAGGGCTTGAAGGCAACATATCGCATATAAGATTCCTCGGGGAGAACAGAGACAAGAACACAGCTGAGCAGGAAAGCAGCAGGATTACCTTCATCTTCATTCTCCCTAGTAGAAGGCTCATCAGTACTATCTTGGACGGCATCGGGATTATCAGGAACAGCGTCCGGGTCAACAACCGCGACCTACGTGTTCAGCAGTGCAGGAGGTCTCTCTTTACATGCTTCCGTCAAGCTCAACCCTATCTGCTTGAAACAGTCTCTGCCCTAACCACCTTCAACCCCTATCCCCTTCTTGTCCTACAACTAAGTACCTGCTCTTCTTGGACTTCTGCCTTGTTATCGTCTGCCATGATACGTGGAAGGACTCAACGGAGCAAGACAAAAGGACAACGGTAGAACGCTTGGTTGTCCTTTGCGATAGCCACGAAGCTCTCGTCTCACCAACTAGCAGGCGCCGCGGTAAGGTGGATAAAGCGAGATGTTCTAAGATAGAATGAGAAGTCTCGGCATGAGTTGAGGCAGTGGGAGAGCTCCAAAACAATCACTCCTCCTCTAATAAAAGCTTCAGAAAGCTTTGTCTGTCATCAGTTTCTGCGGAATTGGGGATCAGATTTTTGTTGTTGGGAGGGAAGCCGATCCAGCCTCTGGGGGAGGTCACGAGCTGCATTGACCTCATACAGTAATCAATCCCTTCTGATAGCTGATTATCAAATGATTATATTGGCTAAGACAAAAGGAGCAGAATCCGTCAGAGCAGTACAACTGTACCATGATACTACACAACCAAACAATCCTTTTTCCGGTGGCCAGGAATCTGGCTGGTATTTTTCAGGCTCGAATGTTTCCAGTTTGTCTTTATCATGCTAGAGGCTTAGTTAGCACAACCTTCTCAGTAATAAGCCCCAACTACTATTTGTTTCCATAGCGATTGGCTCTCCTTAGGGCGTAGTAAGAAGCAGTCTCCACTCTTCCGCATGGATGGCGGCAAAGCGGCGCCAACCAAGTGCTGGTGGAAGGAAGCGCTGCGAGACAGATTAACGCCAAAGTAAGCGAATCGAAGAACGAGATACGGGAGCAAGTACTGAAGGCAAAGTGAAGCTCGCTTATCGGCTTTCCAAACTCTCTTTGGTTCTCATCAGACTCATCTCTCAATAGAGGAACTCTATCCGAGAGAAATCAACTCATCAGCTTCAGCCATGTCGTCAGGTAAGACCGGTTGTAAAGCTTTCTTTGCCATAGTTGAGAGGTACTGGGCGGTGGGCTTAGACAGACATGATGGCTTTGAGTCGATACTGCCCTTGAGAGAAATGGACGAGGAAAAGCTATCTGGGAGAGGAGAATTTCGCTTCAGAGAAAGAGCGGCTGTGATGATGGACCTACGAGGCACTGAGCAGTGGCGTGGTCAAGGATCGACGAATGAGAGATTACGGCTCATCTGCAGTTATAGAGCAAGTAGTCTAATTGGCATTTATAGGGCGCGCTAGAGCTCACAGTATTGTTCTTGTTCCTCCTCCTACAGGTATTGCCGTAGGCCTTAACAAGGGCTACCCTGTAGAGAAGCTTCCCCAGAAGCCTCGCCCTTCCAACACCAAGGGGGTAAGTGCTATTGCCGACCATCTTCGGCCTTGCTTCCAATTTGGACCCATTTTGCATCCGCTCAAGTCCACATATGCCATCAATTAGTGGGCCGTTCTAGCGCTAACTCCGTCGCCGTCTCTTCCTTCCTCTTAGAAACTGAACAAGCGCGTCAAGCTCGTTCGGGAAGTCATCCGGGAAGTAGGCGGCCTCATGCCTTATGAGAAGAGAATCCTGGATATGATCAAGTCCGGAGGATCTTCTGCTGAGAAGAGAATCTACAAGTTTGCCAAGAGAAGAGTAAGTACCATCGTCTGACCTGCATCCTGCAGCCCCTTCTGCTTCACTTTTCCTGGTCGCTGAAGCCCGCCAGTGTCGTATGTTCCCCGTCTATTGTCTAGTGCCTGCACCTTGCCACTCTGAGGCCAAACCCTTACTCTTTTGCTTTCGTCCTAGAGGTCTTGCTTGTGACTATTCTGGTGATTGGGATTGTCAATCGTGGTCTCTGACTTCGTTCTGGTTTTTCAGCTCGGAACCCACCGCCGTGCTCTTGCAAAGCGTGAGGAGCTCAAGAGAGTGTACGGAGAGATGCGCGCTCGCCAGGCACACCACTAAGAGAGTTTTCCCTTACTATTATACCGTGAGCGACTGCGGGGAGAGAGTGTCTCTCTCCTATGACAAATAAAAAGCTGAGAGACTATGTGACGATGTTCTTTGCTATGTTGCTCTCATCTCTCTTCCTATCTACCTAACATTCGCGTCCCGGGCCTCAAACAGAGGCAGGGAAGCAGCAAGTTTGCCAAAGAGGCAAGTCGGCCATCCCAAATGATTCTCTACTCCCATCCTATGCCGTGCCATACAGTAGATTCAGCCTCCCCCCAACTTCTCGACTTCATGCCACCCTCACTCGTTATCTGTTGCTTACCCTTTGAGAGTGCAGCTCTATCTTTTGGCGGCACAGGCAGAAGCTTGTTATGGTGCTTCTGTGGTGCGAGGTGTTGCAGAATGTTGCTTGGTATAATGATGCAACCACAACTTTATTGTTAGTTCGGCTCCTTCTGCTGAGATAGCGACTTTTTTCTAGTCTCTAAGTAGACTCGTACCCTTCTTGTGGCCAACCCTGTGCAATACTCTTGGCTCTCTTTCGTCTGACCTCGTCAGCCCTGGTACAGTAGCCTCTACAGGAAGCTCTGAACCTTTGATTGCCCTTTCCTTCACACGGCGAGGGCAGCATTGTGGACTCTCGCAAGGGAGAGCAGACGTAAGCCAGGAGAGAGATGGTCCATAGATAGCTTGATGTTTGCTCTTCGCGCCTCTTCATACAGCTTCTCTCACGCCAAAAAATGAAGGTTGGGAAGGCAGGGAAAGGATTGTGAGGGAGAGTAAGGAGCATATGTGATCCTTATATCCAGTTACTCAACTCTTCCATGTGAGCCTGAGATGGAAAAAGTACCATCTGTTCGGATCTCTCTAGGTGTTGGTTGTTGTCTCAAACCTTCCTTCTGCCCTGGTATAAGTTGCCGTTCTTATGCCCGTCTTACCTTGAAAAGCATCAGTCTCATTGGGCCTAGGGGATAGCCGTG
>FLMG01000575.1:9605-12105 GCA_900088475.1 Hyphochytrium catenoides
TTGAAAGCCATTCTAGTCATTAGAGTTCTCTATGGGACGGCCATTGCCCGCTAGAAGTTCTCTAGGTAGTAAAGCTACATCGGCTGGCTAACACTGAGCTCTACCACCAAAGAAGGTTTCCCTCGTTCGGTCGTTGCCACCATCGCCATCCAAACCTCTATCTCCAGCGCCGACCTGGTCATAAACGTTAGCACTGGGCGCTGGTTTTCTTCCTTTTTTCTTTCCTCTGCTGCTGGCGATGGCAATCACAGCGAGCCTCGGTTGGCTAAGCTACGCTCTCTCTTCTCGGTTTCTCCTTTGCTTCCATCGCTCCTGCTCTTCTCTCGCTCTCGGGGTCAGCCATTGACTTTATTCATTTCAGCGTTAGACCTTGGCTCCAGCTAATAAAATAATAGCAAAGAACTTCTTCTTAGAAATTATTCCACTTTGGATGATCATGTTCATCAAGGTTCAACCCTCCAGCTATTGGACCCGGAGGGGATAGGGGTTGGTGATGTCCATGCCGCTAGGCTAATGTTGCTACGTGACAACTACGCAGAAGCTTTATTCCGCCATATCTCTTGCCGCTAAACATGCTAGAGCAGGGACTGAAGGGTGAATCTGCGGCCTCCATCAGATGCGCATCACAGTGGACGACCTCTTTCTTCCTTCTTCATAATAAACGTCTTCAGCCACCTTTTTGCTGCTGCTGCTCTGTCCATCGGACCGCAGAAGGAGATGAGAAGCGAGTCCACCAGGACGGTGAGAGACCGCCTGTTGCTTGTGTGAGGACCAACGGTAGTGGAAGAGAAAGGGAAGAAGTGCGGAAGAAAGGAAGGATCGGTGATCGGGGAAAAGGGACAGAGACCGCGATCGCAATAATCTTCATCATCCATAGAGACATCATTATAAAAAATCATACAGCGTTGGTCTTCATTGATTACCGTTGCTAATTGATATTTTATGGTAATCTTCACTTTACCACTACTTCTTTAGTTATCAGTTCCTGATCTTTTAGGGGTTCCTTGGTCCTTTGCGCTTGGCTTTTCAGAGATTGCGGTTGAAGCTTTGTGAAGCTTTTCCGAATTTCAGAGGTTTATTGCATAGCTTGCTACATTTCTTAATAAGAGCTTACCGAGTATATATACTAAGTGAAGCTATATCTCTAGAAAGAAGGACTCTGATATATAGAGGAAACTTCATTAAGATAGTTAAAGGGCTCTCTGCTTGTACTTCTCCCTGTAAGGTATTGAGATCAACGGAAGGCAGTAGTCAGCGTTCGCTCCCCTTGTAAGTTCTTAGAATCAGACAAAATGGCCACCGCAAGCGGCATTGATGACAGCGGACTCTACACCAATGATCTCAGCGATGCTGCGCATGTCGCGAACATGCAGCAGCAGCTTCGCGCCTTCTGGCAGCAGCAAATGCAGGAGGTAAGGCACCTTCTTTCCCATCTGTCTCTTAGCGAGACCCTCTCGTTATAACTCTCATACTACGGCCTGGACCGCATATATTCCTTGCATCTCTCTTTCCTATGTATCCGCGCTCTTCTGACAAAGAAACGATTCCTTTGTGCAGATGGAAAGGCTGGAAATTGGAAGTGAACAAGGTAACGTCAGGGGTCTTGCACTGTGCCATCAAGCACGCAAGGAGGCTAAGCAAGGATTTGCATGCTCTTCCGCCGCTTCTCTCTCCTTTCTTTTCTTTGCGTTTCTCCTCTCTCTTTACCATTTGCTGTTTTCCCTTCTCCTTCTCTTCTGGATGGCGGTCTGTCCTGTCTTCCTGAAGACTTCAAGAATCACAACGACCTGCCGTTAGCAAGGATAAAGAGGATCATGAAGTCCGACGAGGATGTCAGAATGATCAGCGCGGAAGCGCCGGTGCTCTTTGCTAAGGCTTGCGAGATGTTCATCCTGGAGCTCACTTTAAGGCACGACCTAGTGCATCTCCCCGGTCCTTCTTCTCTCTTTTCTTGGTCCGTTTTCAAACTGCTCTCTCTCTCCCTCTCCCTGTGTTACCCTTCCGATGTCTTAGATACGCTCACAAGGGTTCTCCTAGGGAAATTCTCTTTCTCTCTCTCTCTCTCGCCGCTTCTCTCCTAGCATGGACTGACGTTGCTAGCGTTTTCTTTGCTGCCTCTATTGCAGGGCTTGGTGCTACTCTGAGAAGAATAAGAGGCGAACGCTGCAGAAGGAAGATATTCAAACGGCGATTCAGAAGACAGAGATCTTTGACTTCCTTGTGGATGTTATCCAGTGAGCAGCCCGTCTCTCTGCCCTCTCTCTCCTAGTGCTATCTGCCTCTTTCCTCATCCTTCTTCTTTGTCCGCTCTCGTTCTCTCTATAGAGAAGTTGAGCTACATTTCCGTGGCACATTTCTCTCTTCTCTCTTTCTTTCATTCTCTTCACTGTTTCCCTTTTTCTTTCATTCTTTCTCCCTTTCTCTCTCTCTCTCTCTGTCACTCTTCCTTTTCATGCTTTGTTGCTGAGATCTGCTGTTGCTGTCCTCTGCCGCTCGGCCT
>FLMG01000575.1:17105-18137 GCA_900088475.1 Hyphochytrium catenoides
GAGTTTGGCTTGGAAGCGCGCACTGAAGAGAAAAAAGAGAGAGAGTGAGAGAGAGAGAGAGAGAAAGTATGTGAGTGAGAGAAAGAGAGAGAGATACCAAAGAGATAGAACAGAAAAGCAGACAAAGAGAGAGGGAGGCGACGTAGGGCAAACTCTAGGAGAATGGAGGCCCGGTGGAAGAGGAAAGAAAGGAAAAAGAGAGAGAGAGAGAAAGTATCGGGGGTGAGAGAGACGGAGAGAGAAACCGAGAGAGCCAGAGAGAGGAAAGAAGAGAAGGGGTTTTAAGGGGAAGAGAGACAGAGAGACACACAGAAAAAGAGAGTGTCTCTCTCCTACCAATACAGCGCAGGCTCAATAGCGGAGAGCCCGTCTGGGTCCTTCCCTAGGATCTTCGTCTTCAGGAAACGTTCCACTTTCTTCTCCAACGTCCAGGTCTGAAGGACGTCGATCAGCCCCAAAATGTAAAAGCCTGGACCCACCAGCACCTCCGTCTGCCGGAGACCCTGGAGTGAAGGGAGAGAGAGAGAGAGAGGGAGAGAGAGAGAGAGAAGAGAAGAGAGAGAGACAAAGGGGGAAAGAGGGAGAAGAGGAAAAGGAGAAAGAGAGAATGAAAGAACGAGACAGAAAGGGAGGAGGGAAGGGAGAAGGATGGAAGGAAGAAGAGAGGGGAGAGAGAAGAGAGAGAGAGAAAGGGCACAGAGCGAGAGAGAAGGTAAGAGAGACAGTGAGTAGAAAGGAGAGGGAAAGAGAGAGAAAGAGAGAGAGAGAAAAGGAAAGTGGGAGGAAGCAGAGAGTGAGACAGGAAGAGATTTGAGGTCACTCTACACGATTATCCGGGGACAACGAAGTAGCTTGGAAACACGAAAGGGAGACAGACAAGCCAAGAAGAGACGAGAGACAGAGAGAGAGAGAGAGAAGAAAGACGGTGGAAGATGAGGAGAGAAAGAGAATACGATGGACAAACATCTAAATGGTAACAAGAAGGCATGGCATCAAGGAGACGTGCGCATGCAAAAAGAGAGACAGAGAAAG